>JAIOTZ010000834.1:0-43598 GCA_023374045.1 Limonium bicolor
CCGACCCAGGGTCCGACCCAGTTCTGGGTCGGTCGGACCTTGCTAACCCAGCAGAAATGTCTCGGCAATAGACCGACCCATAAGGATGGGTCGGTCAGTGGGTCGGTCGGGCAAGATTTAGTGAAGGGAAATGTTTCGGCAGAGGACCGACCCAGAGGGTTTTGGGTCGGTCGGTTTAGCTTTGGGTCGGTGATGGGTTTCAAAAGACGGAAGAGTTTCTGTAATGGACCGACCCAGGGGTTGGGTCGGTCGGTGGGTCGGTCGACCCTTAACACTTAAAAAAAAAAAAAGAAATTTTGAATTCTAAGAATGGCAATGGGTAATAAGGAATGCCTTTGGTAGGGTGGTAATGATTAGGACCCTAAGAACTTAAGGGATTAAGTTAAGTTAAGTAAAACTTAAAAGTTTAAGATTAAGTTGTAAGACTTAAGAGGTGTTAGGTTGGAGTCATTAAGGGTTAAGTAAGTTAAGTAAGATAAGTAAGTTGAATTGAGTTAAGTGATTAACAACCTAAAACTGAATGAATGTTTTAGGACTGGAATGGGACTCCGGAAGAGATTAAGCAATTGAACGGCCAACGGTGAACGGTACAGTTGTTTCTTCTTGTGACCTGCTTGCTAACGAGGTGTCCCTCGGCTTGTGTGCTATTTGTTTTTGTGTGCTCACTAAACAAGATAAAGCATGCAACCGGAATATATATACATATATATTATTGTTGTGTGATGTTTGAAAACTAACACAACATACCGTGAGAACTTACTAACCAATGCTTAGTAAGGAATTGAGTGAGAATAAGGAACGCCCCCTAAGAGGGACGATGTGAACCGAAAGAGGTTAACCAACAAACATGGTCTTGAGACTATTACTAACTGAACTTGAGTGAGGAATCCGGAATGGTACCGGCACATGTGTATTGGGGGAAGTCGGTATCCTTATCAAATACCGTCTTCCAAAGATGACTTGTCCTCGGACTCGTCGCCTAGAGTCGACAAATAGACTCGACCTCCTCGGACTTCTTGTTTTAGGAGGGAGGCATACTGAGATGGTGTAGTGGGATCTACCTAAATGCCCAACTAATTCTAACAAATATTGTTTATGTAAACCAATGGAGCTGATAACTCATTGGTTAGGGCTACGTGACCCGACAGATAAACAATGAATTAAGGAACAACCATTCTAATTAAAGAACGGTTGACTTAATTGAGATAAGATTTGAGATAAGTTACAACCATTTCTACTTAAAGAATGGTTTGTATCCTAAGATTGAGATAAGTTACAACCAATCCCTTCCAGGAACGGTTTGTATATTGAGATTAAGATAAGTTACAATCATTCCTTTTTAAAGGATGATTTGTATTATTAAGATTAAGATTAAGGTAAGATTAAGTTAAGTTACAATCATTCCTTTTAAAGGATGATTTGTATTATTAAGATTAAGATTAAGGTAAGGTTAAGATAAGTTGCAACCATTCCTTTTTAAAGGATGGTTTGTAATATTAAGATTAAGATAAGCTACATCCACTCCTGATTAAAGGATGGTTGTTTCTAAGATTAAGATAAGAATCAGATTGAGGTAAGATAAGGATGGACTAAGATTAAGAGAACATACTTAAGGAGTTAAATACTAACTCTCTAATTAAGGGAACGCATTTAAGTCGTTCATTGTGTGTGAACTTTGATTGTTCATATCTGAGTTGTTGTTTACTGCACTTTCTATTATGTTGTGCATCTAATCAACCTCCATGCTATCGACAATTAGTCGTCGTAGCCACGTTAGCTTGGGGGCCATGAGAGGATAGTACCAGCATTCGTGCTGACCCCCTCGGGGGCTTCTTTTTACTACACAGGTGAACATCAGGAGGCGGTCGTCGCAAGAGTAAGAAGAGGATACAGCTGTTAAGGGTTTAGTATGGCCTACGAGTTGTGCATGTACACTCGTATGGCAATCTGAGTTAGTAAGATGTATAGGATGTGAGGGGGTTGTAAGAAGGTTATGTAAATGGTTAAGGTTGTTAGACTAATGTTCGGTATATTCTGTAGTCAGACCGTGGCAAGGTCCTGGATTGTAAAGAATTCCGCTGTGACATTGTATATATATTGTTAAGTTGCGAGACCACAATTGGATTGAGTTGGGGTGTTACAAAAAGTGGTATCAGAGCGTAGTTACGCTCTGAAGACAAGAAATACCGAACTTAGGAAGATATGAGGTTGAGATTGAGTTATGGGTTAAGGGTTGAGAGATAGAGTGAGAGGTGCGTTAGCCAGGACTTCCCGGTTTACCGGATATCCATAGTACCTAGGCCCGCCCTCCACATCCCTAACCCTAAATATGTGGAACAAACGCCAGAGAGAAGAAAGCCTTCTCTTACTCGGGGAAACCCGATCTGGCAGTTAGCTAACAGTAAGCAATACGAGAAACAATTTGTTGTACAACAGTTATGGAGAACTTGGAGTTTTTAATGGAGCGCTGAGGAACAGGCTACCTAGGAATACTATCAGTAAGGGAACGGTAATTACCGGCAACATGGGTCGACATGCTACGCAGTCGAAATAACCCGCATACCAATGATAAGGAAAGCACTACGTGCAATGGATAAGGAAATGATAAACGACATGTACCGGACAGCGGTCCGAGTGAGCATAACAGTGATAATAAAGCATGAGGATTGAGATTACTGGAAGTCCAGTTAGAAACGGGAAACTCCAAACCCCATACAATGAGGAAGGTTACAAAACCTGGCCGACATAATGCGGATGACGATAGGAACTCATACAAGTTGTATACCCGAATAGGACTACAATGTAGTGCCTAAAGGAAACACATTACTTAGTAACCACAACAAAATGTGTGGAGACAGGAGCGAGGATTAAGACATAAGGAAATATTAAGGGGTTCCCTCAGAAAGAGGAACGCCCTGATAATGACAGTACTGTCAAACGACAAGGAAACTGCCGGATGGATAGTTATCCAAAATAAGATATTATTGAAGGAGTCCCGAGGACTACCAATTACTTGGAAACTAGAAGGAAGTATCACCACCAATGTACCTTGTACCAATAACCCATCCTGCATGGCGCACTTGCCGTAGCAAGTGCTACCATGGCTAAGTCACACAGAAAGCCATCATGGCGAGATAAAAGAACACTACAGTCGTGATACATATTGGTACCGGATTGTAAATCCATAAGAACAGAAAAATAAGACCATTGGAAAGGCCCGACGGCCTGACCAGGATGAGATGAACCGACACATCAGCCAGCAGGGAGCTGAGCTTGGATGAAATACCGAACCATATAAATACTAGCAACGATATAACCCACTACAACAACAACCGACAGTATGGTAAGAACACCAATCTCAAACTCCAAGGGGAAAACCTAAGAGATTGCTCGGTATTGCGAGCAAAAACACTATATAAGCAATGATATACAAGGGATGTATTATAAGATACTGTTTAGACTGTTGAAGCATCGGCTTACAACGAAAACGGGATAAGACTCCCAGAGTGACCATTAAGGATACCAATAACAACATTCTTCAATGAAGATGTTGGACGACCCAGAAAATAAGGGTAAAAGAAATGAACATAAGCTATAACCTACTAAGGATTAAAATGTAGAATCCCGACAGAGGGAAGCTCAGCGGATTACCCACACAGAGCGGGCATAGTCGAACCAAACAACCGATGAATGACAGTTAACACTGTTTGCTTAACTCATTAACACCCAAGTATGATTGTTCATCAACGGGTGGCGTAGTCAACAGAAGTTGAACGAAGCGTTGAGATGAAGGTATAAGATGACTGGATGATATCCAACTTGAGCACCTTAAGGCAAACGCCTAATGCGAACCTAACTTTGACTATTAAAAGACATAAGTCTAATAAAATGACAGCATTGTCAAAGACATTAAGTAACCTCAGAACACCTGAACAACTTCCATAGCCGGAAGCAGGATGCAGCAACTTACCATGAAACCCGATATTACATTTAGTATGTAACCTAACGGTGGATGAAGTTCCAGAACCAGAATCTCATAAGGAAGACCTGCAGATGAGTAAGAGTACAAATAATGAACTGAGACATTAAGCATTAGGAGCCTACGAGCCAAGGATGTTAACCACATCAGAGCCCGAGGCGCAGTAAGTTATAAGAGAGCCTATTTAAGCCATGAGAAACTACAATGTAGATATGAACGGTTACCAAACCTATAATTTAGATTGGGAAAAACAATACCAAGAAAAGGTACCAATGAGAATATTGAGATAATGCTAAGGACAGGAGCGGAGAACGAACCATGCCTTTAGGGTGGGGATACCTCTCCTTGTTGTGAGGCCATGAGTGGGAATGAACCCCTCAAAAGGGCTTTCACTTATTAGAGTGAAATACACTTTATTTAGGAAATGGGAACCATGAACCTTGAGATTACTTTAGAACATACCAGATACACTTGAGTAATAAGGAAGGTCGCACAATAGACCCCATATCCAACACCCAGGATGTAAGAATTGGTAATGGTTAGGGATAAACATTGTGACTGCACATTGTGGCACGTTAATTGATCGATGCTCAGAAGAGCCTACGATTAGTGGATAATTTCTTCAGTAACCAATTAAATCACATGGTAGATAACATCACCAAGGATGAAAGAAAGCGAAAGAGATTTGCCTACTTACGAATCTGAGATTGGAGCAGATATCTTCATATCAAGAGTCAACTATTTTACAACACGGTACGACAAAGAACTCCCAGAGTGTTTACACCAAGAAGGGATTGAGTATAAGGTAAGACATTAGAATAAGTGAATAAGAGGTTGCACCATTAATGGGCAACATGGTAAGGGCCAACTACCACGGTAGTAGTGGTCGTGAGTACAATAGTTAGATAAGTGGATTAAGTCATGGTGCGCGGTAAGGCGACCGTTATGTAAGCCGTCAATATGACAGAGGCAATGAGATTTATGAGTTAAGACCAGTATAAGTAAAAATAAGATGGTAGACGAACTGAGCATTGATGCCAGTAGTCTGGACCTAGTTAGGTAAGATTTTACAGGAAGCACACTACCCATTCCTTAAGGAACTGGAAGTGCATTCCCAGTAGACAATATGAAAAAGAAAAAGAGGCTCTATGGAAAGAGACCTCAATATTAAGAGACCGAATCACGGAATACAGAAAGAGCTGGACATACCATACCAAGAACACAGTAATGGATTTTCCTTGATTAAATCAAGAAGAACAATAAATGTTATTATGGAACGATGAAGAGGAGATCGACAACAGAATACTTCATAATTAGCAATAGCTAAACGTGTGACGGACACTATGAGTTTACTAAAACGAGACGTGGGACGACTGCACCCCACAGGGGCTTGCAGGCCTGACACGCTCATTTATGAGTTAGTTGGGTAAGTAGTAATGTACCAGTAAGGTACCCCATGCATGTGAACGAGTGGTGTAAGGAACACGGGAAGTAGTCGACTCCGTACCACGACAACGACGCAAGATCACAAGAGCAGCTACTACCACAAACAGTGAAGAGAAGAATTCAGTTGAACCAGCAAACAGAGGAACCAGAGAACAGATAATTAAGGACTATGAAGTGCGAAGCACGGATTGTTAAGTACAGACATGGACATGTCTTAAGATGTAAGATTAGACTGTAAAGTGCATAGCACTAAACAGTAGTTTGGATAAGAATCATCCCGAGACCAAAGATCAGTCGAGGGGAAACAATTTAGACACTCGAGAAAATACTAAGAGTATGAGCGTAAGATCTTCAAGGAGAATGATAGACGAGTTATAACTCATTAAGGCCGTGTATATATAAAGATAACACGTGTCCATTGAGACAATAAGGCCTAAGATTATCAGAGTCGTGCAGCGGAAGCTAGCAGACCACTACTTTTGAGATTAGACCAAACTAAGTTAAGAATACGGTATAAGTACCGTTAAGAATCCTCGATACAGAGACTAAGTCATTTCTGATCGAATTATAAGTAAGATAGATAACGTGGAAGCTAGAATGCTTGGTAAGAATTAGACATCTTGAACTTATGTTCAAGGATGATATAATGTTGATTACGTGGGCGTAATCCATTTTAAGGGGGGTAGAGCGAAAACCGCTTAGCGTATGTTTGTGTACTGAGTACATAAACTACGGTGTGCATAGCACAAAATAATTTAAGAATATGTTTTACATAAACATTTTAAGATAAATCATGGTTATTGCACACAGAAGATGTGAATACCATACATATTAAGTACCTATCTTGTTAACTCCGATGTGAGTACAAGTTAAGAGAATTAAGGAAGAGGAATAAGGAGATTTAAGAAGTAAGAATATATGAGGTATGAGTCAATATGAGACTATGTGGGAGATAAGAATAAGATAACATTATGAGTTAGGAAATAATAATGCTATGTGGTATGAGACAGTGGAAGTCGGTATGGGACAGTTATAGAACTTAGTAGGGATTTAAGTCTTGAGGTAATTACTAAGAGATGAATTGGGAATGTTTGATGGACTGAGTCCACACTTTGGAGATGTATTGATTATGATTAGAAGAACTAAAAAGATAGAAAATTGGACATGAGTGAATTAACTGATGTTTGAAAATGACGTGGGAGGTGGAACTTGATTTTCTAGGGATCAAGGGAAACCAAACACAAATTGGAGTGGAAGGATGGTTCTACACTGATGCTGATCACATCAGGGTAGGATTATTCCTGAAACTCCCTACCAGTGGTCACAAGTAAATCACACTAAGGATAGAGGCCTTAGGATAAAAAAAATGAAATTGGAGTTGCTTGTATTTTTAATTAGAGGAATTATTCCTCACATGACCTCGTAAAAAGGATTACCTTTTTACTGAGTCTCGCCCATGAAGTCGAGGACGCACGAGCCTTTGTCTTCGGACCGGTGACATGGGGAGAGCAGCGTGTTTTGTATTCTAGCCCATGGTGACGAGGACGAATGAGCCATTGTCTACGGACCGGTGACATGGGAGAATACGTTGGAAGTTATGTGAATGTTTTAATCATCAAAAGGAACAAAAGGAATTTTGAGTGCTACACATGCTTAAGCATGTTGTGTGATATTTAAGATAAGATGTGGACTTAAGGATCCAATGAGATTAAGTATACATAAGTATGATCTATATGATCTAAGGAATGAGGTAAGACATGTATTCTAATGAATAGATGCATGGGAACTTTGGGGACAAAGTTCTTTTAAGGGGGGTAGATTGAAATACCCCAAACCTAAGTATGCTAAGTAAACATCAAATTGATGTATAAGGCTAAAATATGCCTTAGAAAGATTGGTAGACAATTTAAACCAAGGAAAACATAAGAAAGTGCCTTAAGGGCAATCAGGGCAAAAACGTGCTCTAAGCTTGGAGAGACTTGGGTGAGTACCCAAATATCATGGTAAGACCTTAGTAATATCCTAATGGTCATTTTAAATCAATTAGCAAAGAAAACCAAGCTTGAAAACAAGTTAAACACAAAATGTGCTTTAAGAATTCTTAAAGCACATTTTTGAGAAATTGTCTTAGAATTGAGTTTTGAGTGGCTAAATGTCCATCATTACTCTTTAATCAACATGTGTACTAATTAGTATCACATTAGGAGGTCTAAATCAATGGGAAATCAAAAATTTCCCGATTATGTGCCTTGATTAGTGAATAGTAACTATTTAGTGCTAGTTAAGTAATCAATATAAGTCAATTAATTGGTCAACAAAGACCATGTTAGCCTTATTAAGGTAGGGGGCCGGTTTTTCTAAGTGGGGAGTCACCACATGAGTCATCAAATGAGAAAAAAAAAGAAGATAAGTAAAGAGTACTATTTGCTTTATTAAAGCAAATACCTTATATTAGCCTACCTCTCCTCTCTTCTTCATTTCTTCTTCTTCACCCACGGTTTCTTCTTGTTTTCTCTGTTCCAAACCGTGCCCAGCCAGCCTCCATTGTTGCTTCACCTTGCTTTGGCAACAACTTGCTCATTTTAGCTCCAAATCAAAAACTAAACACATATTATTCTTAGTTAGGTCAAGACCTATCTTTCTATCTTTTCAAATCTTTCAAAGCTCCATTTTGGTGCCATGAGAAAACTCCATTGATGGGGAAAATCAAGTTTGAAGAGCTCATTAGCTTCTCCATTCTCTTAAGGTAAGGAAAATGTAAGAAAAACCATGTTTCCATCCATTTCTACACATTACCGAAAATTCCTTCTCATGGGGATTCATTTTTATCCATTGTTCTAGCTTGATTCTATTCTCCAAGGGCTAGAGGAGGTCCTACTTAATTCATATCCAAGCTTGCTTTGAGAATCCAAGGTAAAACATTCAGTTTAATACCTTAGAACACATTTTTAACCTAGGGTTTACTCCTTAAGGTTAGTGTATTGTTTAGTGCTCATATGAGTCATTGGTTATTGATTAGAACATTGGCAAGAGAAGTTTGAGTGGTGGCCGATATTCATTCAAGAAGAAGGTCTAAGGAGGAGATTGAGATAAGCTTGAGGAAACAAGGTAAAATGCTTACCTAATGGTGGTTTAAGATTAAGGAATGAGTTTTAGATAAATACCAATGTGGCTTAGAGCTTACATTGTGTATTGGGTTATATAACCTAAGGAAAAAGAACTTAAACAAGCTTAGAACTTGTGAATTTGTTGTGGGATTTAAGGAGCTAATGAGAATGGGTTAGTAATATAAGTTTAAGGTGGATTTTAAGAGCATTATAATTACTATTAGATTGATGAGTGTATTTGCAGGTTGAAGCTTACATGTGGGAAATTCAGTGTTTAAGTTTAAGTCATTTAAGGGCCTAAGAGCCATGTCATTTAAGAGCCTTAGTGCTATGCAATTTAAGATTATTGCACTATATTGAGTTATTAGAATGAGTTGATTTGGATGAAATGTGATGAGAAAGGACTTGGTGTGTGTGAGGTTATTGTGTGAGAAAAACAATGCATTTGGCATGAGAATAACTAGAGGAGCTATGGCAAATTTGAGTAGAAAAAGTGTTTAGGTGAAGGTGGTGAATCAATATGACCTAGGATTTACTAGGAGTCATTATGAAGAATTTGAGTGGAAATGAGTTAACTAAGGAGTTCTTAAGGATGAGAATGACCTAGAATGGTCTATGAGGAATTTAGAGTTTAGGTGGGTGTATTGAACACACCAAAGTCATGGATGAGGAATATAAGACTTGAGCATAAGTTTAAGGAGAAGGTATGATGTTTAAGGTGATTAAGATATGTTCTAAGGGAATTAATGATTAAGGAAGTACTAGGAAGTCTTTGAGGTTGTCTTGATGAAGAGGGGTAAGATAAAGTGTTGGAATGAGTGGTAATGACTTAGGCATTACCTTGGGGGGATTTAGGAATCAAGAGAATGTAATTGAGTATTTGGAACTTAGGCAAATGTTGGTAAACAACTAGGAAGGAAGGAAATAAGGTGTTGGTGTATGGAAGCTTAAGCTTTGAGGAACTTTAAGTAAATGCTAAAGAGTTTTAGATGGTGAAAGATGCTTGGGAGATGATGTTATAGTGATGGGGAAACATTGGCATAGTGGTTACATTAAGTATGAACCCCACCTAGAAACCTAGAGGAAAGCATTACAAGAGTAGCATTATTACAAGGAAAATGCATAATGACTAAGGTGGATTTTGGTGGATGATTTAAGGTATTTAAAGGAGGTTATAAGGTGGGTTTAAGGTGCCAAGATGGTGTTGGACCTATTAGGACACTTGTGGAAGAGTTTGGAATTGAAAGAACATATTAATAGAAGAATCTGTAGTGGACCGACCCAGGGTCCGACCCAGTTCTGGGTCGGTCGGACCTTGCTAACCCAGCAGAAATGTCTCGGCAATAGACCGACCCATAAGGATGGGTCGGTCAGTGGTCGGTCGGGCAAGATTTAGTGAAGGAAAATGTTTCGGCAGAGGACCGACCCAGAGGGTTTTGGGTCGGTCGGTTTAGCTTTGGGTCGGTCTGATGGGTTTCAAAGACGGAAGAGTTTCTGTAATGGACCGACCCAGGGGTTGGGTCGGTCGGTGGGTCGGTCGACCCTTAACACTTAAAAAAAAAAAAAAAAAAAAAAAAAGAAATTTTGAATTCTAAGAATGGCAATGGGTAATAAGGAATGCCTTTGGTAGGGTGGTAATGATTAGGACCCTAAGAACTTAAGGGATTAAGTTAATTTAAGTATAAACTTAAAAGTTTAAGATTAAGTTGTAAGACTTAAGAGGTGTTGGTTGGAGTCATTAAGGGTTAAGTAAGTTAAGTAAGATAAGTAAGTTGAATTGAGTTAAGTGATTAACAACCTAAAACTGAATGAATGTTTTAGGACCTGGAATGGGACTCCGGAAGAGATTAAGCAATTGAACGGCCAACGGTGAACGGTACAGTTGTTTCTTCTTGTGACCTGCTTGCTAACGAGGTCCCTCGGCTTGTGTGCTATTTGTTTTGTGTGCTCACTAAACAAGATAAAGCATGCAACCGGAATATATACATATATATTATATTGTTGTGTGATGTTTGAAAACTAACACAACATACCGTGAGAACTTACTAACCAATGCTTAGTAAGGAATTGAGTGAGAATAAGGAACGCCCCCTAAAGAGGGACGATGTGAACCGAAAGAGGTTAACCAACAAACATGGTCTTGAGACTATTACTAACTGAACTTGAGTGAGGAATCCGGAATGGTACCGGCACATGTGTATTGGGGGAAGTCGGTATCCTTATCAAATACCGTCTTCCAAAGATGACTTGTCCTCGGACTCGTCGCCTAGAGTCGACAAATAGACTCGACCTCCTCGGACTTCTTGTTTTAGGAGGGAGGCATACTGAGATGGTTAGTGGGATCTACCTAAATGCCCAACTAATTCTAACAAATATTGTTTATGTAAACCAATGGAGCTGATAACTCATTGGTTAGGGCTACGTGACCCGACAGATAAACAATGAATTAAGGAACAACCATTCTAATTAAAGAACGGTTGACTTAATTGAGATAAGATTTGAGATAAGTTACAACCATTTCTACTTAAAGAATGGTTTGTATCCTAAGACTGAGATAAGTTACAACCAATCCCTTCCAGGAACGGTTTGTATATTAAGATTAAGTTAAGTTACAATCATTCCTTTTTAAAGGATGATTTGTATTATTAAGATTAAGATTAAGGTAAGATTAAGTTAAGTTACAATCATTCCTTTGTAAAGGATGATTTGTATTATTAAGATTAAGATTAAGGTGAGGTTAAGTAAGTTGCAACCATTCCTCATTAAAGGATGGTTTGTAATATTAAGATTAAGATAAGCTACATCCACTCCTCATTAAAGGATGGTTGTTTCTAAGATTAAGATAAGACTAGGATTGAGGTGAGATAAGGATGGACTAAGTTTAAGAGGAACACTTAAGGAGTTAAATAACTAACTCTCTAATTAAGGGAACGCATTTAAGTCGTTCATTGTGTGCAACCTTGATTGTTCATATCTGAGTTGTTGTTTACTGCACTTTCTATTATGTTGTGCATCTAATCAACCTCCATGCTATCGACAATTAGTCGTCGTAGCCACGTTAGCTTGGGGGCCATGAGAGGATAGTACCAGCATTCGTGCTGACCCCCTCGGGGGCTTCTTTTTACTACACAGGTGAACATCAGGAGGCGGTCGTCGCAAGAGTAAGAAGAGGATACAGCTGTTAAGGGTTTAGTATGGCCTACGAGTTGCATGTACACTCGTATGGCAATCTGAGTTAGTAAGATGTATAGGATGTGAGGGGGTAGTAAGAAGGTTATGTAAATGGTTAAGGTTGTTAGACTAATGTTCGGTATATTCTGTAGTCAGACCGTGGCAAGGTCCTGGATTGTAAGGAATTCCGCTGTGACATTTGTATAGATATATTGTTAAGTTGCGAGACCACAATTGGATTGAGTTGGGGTGTTACAATGTGAGGATACGAAGATGCCAAGAATTTCAGGAGTTGAAGCAGCTCTCATTATCAGTTCAAGAATACTACACCAAATTTATGGAGTTGGCTAGATTTGCCCCGACACTAGTTCCTGATGAAGCAGCTAAGATAGAGAAGTTCATTGGTGGGTTAGCCTTTCGGCTGCAGGAGATTCTGAGTTGCTTCGCGTTTACCACCCTCCATGAGGCATATGAGAGAGCAGCTAACCTTGACCGTGTTCAGCAGAAGAAGAGAGAAGTTCAGGCTGGAAACAAGAGGAAAGTTGAAGGGAACTATGATAGAAGAGGATCCTTTCATAACCAGGGCCAAGATAAGAGGCCTCGTTCCGACTATGATGAATGGCCAAAGTCTGGAGGAAATCAAAATCAGGGATCAGGGAACCAAGGAAGGAGGCATTACCATTGTAGGACATGCGGTCGAGATCACCCAGGGACAAACTACAATGGGAATTAGGTCAAGTGTTATACTTGTGGCAAGAAGGGCCACAGATCATATGAGTGCTACAAAAATACTTCAGGTGGTACCCCTCAGAGGAACAATGGAGGCCAAGGTGGACATGATGTGAGTAGGAACAATCAGAACTACCAGAATCGAAGTGGAAATTAGAACAACTCTGGAGGAGCTACCCAGAACAACAATAAGTAGAATACTGGTGTGGGAGGCAGCAACAACAACCACAATAGCAATGACAACAACAACTTCCGCAATCCGGGAAGGATTAATGTGATGAGTCGAGCCAAGGCCGAAGCTGGAGACAATGTGATCACTGGTACTTTCCTTGTCCAGAACACTCCTGCTTTTATCCTATTTGATACTGGTGCTTCTTATTCTTTTATAGCCTCCTCTTTTATGAAGAAAGTAAATTTGGTAGCGAATGCCCCTATATCTGTTGCTGTATCTATTCCGTCCGGGGAGGTGATTCAATGTTCTAATTTATTGGAGGGAGTAAGGGTAAATGTAAAAGGGGTAGATCTAGTTGCTGATTTGATTCAGTTTGACCTCAAAGATTTTGATGTAATTCTTGGGATGGATTGGTTAAGTAAGCATAAGGGAAGAGTGGACTGTTTTGAGAAGAAGGTCATCCTCAAAGGACCTTCAGGGCAAAGAATATCTTACAGAGGGGTAGAGAGCAAACCCGGGGTGAAGGTTGTTTCGGCCATGAGCATCTTAGGCAAGATCAGGAAAGGCTATCAAGCATACCTCTGTTATGTCCAAGACTTAAACGTGGAGGCAGAGAAAATCTCCAAGATCCGAGTGGTGAACGAATTCCCTGATGTTTTCCCTGAAGAGATCCCAGGCATGCCGCCTAATAGAGAAGTGGAGTTCAGTATTGACCTAGTGCCTGGCACCGGACCGATTTTGAAAGCGCCGTACAGGATGGCACCAACTGAGATGAAGGAGTTGAAAGTTCAACTCGAAAAGCTGCTAGATAAGGGGTACATCCGTCCAAGTGTGTCACCTTGGGGAGCACCAGTCTTATTTGTTAAAAAGAAGGATGGAGGATTGAGGTTGTGCATCGATTACAGAGAGCTCAACCAAGTCACCGTGAAAAACAAATACCTTTTACCCAGAATTGATGACCTATTCGACCAGCTGCAAGGTGCGGGTGTATTTTCCAAAATTGATTTGAGGTCTGGATATCACCAGTTGAAGATTGCTGAGAGGGATATCCCAAAGACCGCCTTCAGAATGAGGTATGGGCACTATGAATTCACCGTAATGCCATTTGGTTTAACTAACGCCCTGACAGTGTTTATGGATTTGATGAACAGGATTTTCGGGCCCTATCTTGATCAGTTCGTGGTGGTATTTATTGATGATATACTTATATATTCTAAGAGTTTGAAGGAGCATGAAAATCATCTGAGGCAGGTATTGCAGACATTGCGAGACAATCAATTATATGCCAAATTGTCAAAGTGTGAATTTTGGTTGAAGAAAGTCGCATTCCTAGGGCACATTATCACAAGTGCTGGCATTTCTGTAAACCCAGCTAAGGTGCAAACAGTAAGAGATTGGCCTAGACCAACCAATGTGACTGAGATTAGAAGTTTTCTGGGGCTGGCAGGGTATACAAAAGATTTGTTAAAGACTTCTCAAAGATCGCTAGGCCTCTGACCAATCTTATGAGGAAGTCAGTGAAGTTCTTGTGGGATGAAAATTGTGAAAAAGCTTTTCAGGTCCTAAAGGAGAGGTTGACTACAGCACTAGTGTTGACCTTACCATCAGGGACTGAAGGCTTTGCAGTTTATAGCGACGCTTCAAAGTACGGCCTGGGGTGTGTGCTGATGCAACATGATAAGGTGATCGCATACGCTTCAAGACAGTTGAAGGAGTATGAAACCAGGTATCCTACGCATGACTTGGAGCTGGCAGCTGATAAGTGTCCAAATGAGCATGATTTATAGGTGTATTTCACATATTATATTAGCACTTTTCTTGCTCATTTCTCCACTTCGGTTAATTTTCCTCTAGTTTATGTTTTATTATTTATCTCACAAAATTATTGTTCAAACATGAGGAAAACCAAGCTGGGAGTAAAGTAGATAAAGAGACGAACACATAGACGCAAACGGCTCAGAAACGGAGCCCAACGAAGAATATAGAGCCAGTCGAACAGAGCCAGCGAGAAGCACGCGACATGCACGTACTGCATGCATGCAACCGCCTTCAATTGAGGCGGTCTTCTCTGTGGGCAACCGCCCAAAGTTTAGGCGGTCTTCTCTGTGGGCAACCGCCCGAAATTGAGGCGGTCAAGACACACCAGAACCGCCCAAATATAGGCGGTCAAGAACAACAGAACCGCCCAAAATGGGGCGGTCAGCACAAAGGGAACCGCCTCTTAAAGAGGCGGTTAGGGCTAAAAAAAACCAACGGACTAGTTTTCTTCTTCGCGCAGTCGTCTTCTGCAACTTGAATCGATTTATCTATCTACTCCCGCACCGCCTACCATTAATCTCTCACGCGTGCAGCTCCCTGTCCCCTGCGCAATCAATGAATCAACAGTTAATCAAAATCGTACGGAGCTTCTTCTCCTCTGCCTCTATATAAACCGACGCCCCTTCTGCAAATAAAATAACTCCCTTTCTCCGAATCCAAATTGTTAGTCGTTATTGTTATTGTTATTATTAGACCACCGTTAGACAGTTTCCACACCTACGTTCCATTCCATCCTCTAATCCTCCACTTCTCCATTTTAGTTTAATTCTACATTTCACCACGAAGCAGAAGCAGTATAAAAGAGAAGTAAAAGGGAGCTGGAACAGAGCGAATCGCAGTCCAGTCTCCGCCAGCAGTCTCCAAATTAATGGCTATTTCTGTTCCCTTTTTATTACTGTTAATGTCTAAGTGATTTTATTCGTATCCTAGGATGGGGTTTGTTCCTAAAATTCAGACTTATTATTAATACCAAGTTTGCTTATAAATTTGTTTTGTCTCTCTAAATTATTAAATGCTTAATAACTGATCATTTTTATGCATTTACGGTTTCTCTTATTTCAATGATTTTGTAAATCTGAGAATAGACCACAAGAGAGATAAACGTTAGATATTATACTCCTTGATTAGCAGATAAAATCCATCGCTGTTATTAAAAGAATTCTCGCTTAAAGCTAATTAATGATTTTAGACTTTTTCTGATTGTAAGAAGTTTAATGAATTAATTAAGAGCTGTCCTTATCTATGATTTAGAAAGCTTTTTGTAACACCCCATCCAACATTTACATACTTACAATAAACTGCAGCGGAATTACAAACCTCATCACATTACTTAACTCCCTGGTGTTACACGCCGTTAGCCACCCACGTGGCTAACAAGGCTAATCCATATACATTGTACCGGTCTGATGGGCTAATTCCCGAGCGACTATACATTATTATCCCTTTCCATCAACAACAACAATAATATACACCTTATCAACTATACCGAGTATTATAAACTGGTGCCGACAACAATATCGGTCTTACTACACCTACTGTATACATACACTTAAAAGTTTACCCATGTACAATGACTACCCGTCCTACTCTCGAACGGCTTCCAGCACTTCGTACCTGAAATAGGAAAAGAAGAGAAAGGGGTGGCCCCAAGGGGCTCAGCACCTTTGCTGGTATGGTAATCCCGCAGCCCACATGCTACCGGGCCACGCACAACTAATGTCGTCTTAACATGCGGTTGATTATATTTAAATCATGCATGTAACAATAAACACACATCACATAACATTTCGCCTCAATGGGCTCAACAACGGATAATATATCCTTACTTAATAGGTCACTCTTGGTATTCATCATCCCTAGAGTGTTCCTCCTCTAATGGAGCTACTTCCTTAATAGACGACACATACCCTTAAATCGGGTTATCCTTAAACGCCTCTTATCACAAACTGGGAGTCATATCCATGATCCACACACTACACATTATACAACACACTCCACATTATACAACCTACAACATACACTACATACAACACTTAACAACACTTTGCACGTTTCCACGTACACAACATAATACCGCAATGGATATTGCATCACAACAAAACACATAACACAACGGGAATGGTTCGCTTAGGAACCGACCCAAACATTGTTACACACTGGTGAGCCTAGAGAATGTTGCCAGTCTCATGATAAGCTCGTTATACAATAACAACAACACTCATTACCGTCCTAATAGTTGGACGAGTAACTTAAGTTAAGGCGGTTCGGGTTTGGAGGCCCGAACACACCACACAAACACATGTTCCCCCTAAACCGATCATAAGTCAGAATAGCCAAGCTTTGGAGTAAGCTAATGGGAGATCATAACCCGTGAGGGAAACAACCATAACAAAGAGAAGGGTAAGGCTAGGAAGGATACCCTCTCCTAAACAACGCGCGACCGGCCAAACCGGATTCCTCACTACTGTTAGTACATACTTACTTTAGACAATACTTAGAACCCCACTATGGAGCCTGTCACATAACAACACATACAGTATTACAACTGGGTTAAACACACAAGGGAGATCCCTACATTCACATACACATATCACACAATTAACGCACGCATAGCCGTGGTTAGTACGTCCCATGGTACGGGTCGTTTACTCCGAATACCGAACTCTCAAGTGATCCTAGACTCAGTTAACTAAGGTTAACACTGCCGAGGTTAAAAGGTATCGGAGTTGAACACGCCACATAAATGAATTACTGTAATTCTGTAAACTCATTACATGTTTAATCTTACAACGTGGCAAACATACAGAAAATCACATTGGGATACAAGCCGGTGTAATCCGTTAGGACGCAGGTTGCAAGAAAACCATACCTGTCACCGGAGTCCACTTATCCTGTCCATTTATGTTCCTCGAGCAATTCTCGAACAACTGTTGACATCACACGCGTTTTCATTAACATCGGGGTTTGCTTGATCATTTAATGTCAATGCTTAATTTTTCCCCGTTAACTTAGTTACATAACTTAACATTTTTAACTTGTTTTACTCTCACATTTTAATACAACTTTTAACCCACTTAGGTGTCATTAAAAACTCCCCTAACATGTCCTTAACATCCTTATAACATCATTACCTACCAATCCCCATCATCACATATCACTTCATAACCTTAAACCATGTTTTTGGTCCGACCGACCCACCGACCGACCCACAGCTGGGTCGGTCCATTACAGAACCCTTTTACTTCCTTATAATCATGCCCGTCCGACCCACGTCCGACCCACCATTATGGGTCGGTCCATGTGCGAACATTTTCCCTCCTTTGTAACTTGACCGACCGACCCATGTCCGACCCACCCTTTTGGGTCGGACCATTACCGAACACATTCCTAACATCTAACAGAGGCTCGACCGACCCAAAAACTGGGTCGGCCCCTGGGTCGGTCGCCTTCTAAACTTACCCAAACTTGCCAATTCTTCACCAAACTTCTCCCAAGGCCTCTTAATGCTTCCTAACAACATTTGGTAACCTTACATCCACCTACAACATCCATGAAACTCATTTTCTAATTCCTTAAATCATTTACTTATATCTCCACAAAATTCCTAACACTTACAATGTTTTCTCCTTATGATTCCTAGGTGGCATTTCACCTATAATGACCACAATACCAAGGTGTTTCCTCTACACCTTATCATCATCTCTCAATTTCTTACTAACTAAATCTCCTTTTCACAACTTCTTAAAACTCCTTACTCAAAACCTTACCTAAACATCATTTATTCTTTGAACACCAACATTACCTAAACCTTAAACAACTCCTCCAAGACTTAAACACATCCACTAAACACACGTTGAATTCCTAGAACTTCCAAGACAACACCTAAATCCTTGCATCACTCTAAATCACCATAACACATGTTTTCTTCTCAAGTAAACATTCATTCACCTTTAACACTTCCTAGTTCACCAAAACCACTTAAAACACTTAGAACTTCTTACACATTTTCCCAAATTTGGCCATAGCTTCTCTTGTATTTACTCACATCCAAACACTTGGGTTTTTACCTTATTTCATTCAAGAACACCTAAAATCCATCAAACACACTTTCATACACAAACTTCACACATTAAGCACTACATCACAATATAGTGCATAACTTAATTGCTTGGCACTTAGGCCCTTAAATAACATGGCTCTTAGGCCCTTAAATAACATAAACCATAAACACTGAATTTCCCACATAAGTATGCCTTTAACCTGCAAATACATACACCAATACATATGTTCTTTTACTAGTCTCCTTGAGAACATTTTACTAGCTCATTTGCCATTGGCTCCTTAGGTATTTTATCAAGCAAATCAAGCTCATTTTCCTAAGGCATTTAAACTACATTGAGATAGTTTGTTTACCTCTTTTCCTCACAAATTTCTTTCTTGTTCCTTGTGAAACCGGTAGGGCATTTGGTCCCTTTTCAACTATTGAACATTATACAAACAATAGAATGAGTATTCAAGCATTATGCTTCTCCTCATTGTAAACCCTAGTTACACATATTGTTTTAACACATTAAGGTAATTGTTTTACCTTGGAATTGGAAGAGAACTTGAATAAGTATCAAGAGAGGACTCCTCCTAGCCCTTGGAAGATTCAAATGAAGCTAAAACAAGCAAGATAAATACACCATTGTGAGGTGAATTTTCGGACAACATGAAAACATGGAGGAAACATGGATTTTCTTTGAGTTTCCTTACCTTGAAGCAAAGGAGAACAAGAATATGTGAAAAGATGGGCTCAAGCTCCTTCAATGGTGATTCTCCATGGCACCAAAATTGAGCTCTTGAAGATTTGAAAAGGTAGAAGTGTAGAGCTTGACCTAACTAAGACAAATATGGTCTTGGAATTTGATTTGGCCAAGGGAATCACAAGTTACAAGTGAAAGGAGATGAAGAATGAGTGGGCTGTTGGAAACCGATGGAGAGAGGAGGAGAAGAAGACCACCGTGGGAAATGAAGGAAGAAATGAGAGAATGAAGATAACCTTTGCTTTTTGAAGATATTTGTAAATTATAAAGCAAATAGTACTTTACTTTAAGCTTAAGTTTACTTATTTGATTTCTTTCACATGTTGGTGACTCACACCATGAAAAACCGGCCCCCATATGCCTAGGAGGGTATAATGGTCTTTGTTGACCAATTTAATTACTTATAACATTATATGTTACAAACTAGCTTATGAAAGTTACTATTCACAAACTAAGGCACATAGAAGTGAATTTTTGATTTCCCACTAATATGGCCACCCAAATGTGATACTATATAGTACACATGTTAATTAAAGAGTAATGATGGACATTTAGCCACTCAAAACTCATTTACAAGACAATTTTTCAAAAACGTGCTTTAAGACTCCTTAAAGCACTTTTTGTGTTTTAACTTGTTTTCAAGCTTGGTTTTCTTTAGTAATTGATTTAATATGTTCATTAACATATAAATAAGGTATAGGTATGACCATTAGGTCTTATACACATTCATCCCAAGCTTAGAGCACATTTTTGCTCATATTGACTTTAAGGTATTTACCTTGTGTTTTGTTTGGTTTCATTGTCTACCAAAGTTTCTAAGGACTTATTTAGCCTTATTAAATCATAATTAAATGTTATCAAGTCTTGGTAGGCTCTTTGGGTCCTAACCAAGTTCACTCATAGCTTAGAGCATGTTTTTGCTCAAACTGTGTCTTAATGCTTTATTGCATTTATTATGGTTTAAATTGTTCACTGATGTTACTAAGGCACTTTTTAGCCTTTACATACCATAATTTGACATTTAAACCACATATCAAGGTTTGGGGTATTTCAATCTACCCCCCTTAAAAGAACTTCGTCCTCGAAGTTCACACTTTTCACATATCATTAGATTAGAACACAGTAATCACTTGGAAGTAAACTTCCTTAACCAAACACACTTTACATCACAACCTCGGACTTGATGGTCCGGGGGCAATACATTCACATCCACACATAACATAACATATCCAAATGATAACCTCGGACTCTATGGCCCGGGTATCTTAACAACACTTACACATACATAACAACCCCTTTGACTCACTGGTCTTGGGTAACATAACAACATTTGGACACATAGGTCCTGGTAACATAACAGTCTTTAGACACATAGGTCTATGTAACACCACACATTTAGACTCATAGGCCTTGATAGTATACACTTTAGGAAATCCAAGTCAAAACAACATTCATTACACATACCACACAACATGTCAGAGCATGTATAGCAATCAAAAATATCCTGATATACACTGTGATCCCGCAGAACACGGTCGCGATGGACACCTTCCGTCCCCGTGCCTTTAGGAGATTAAAACAATCACATAAGTTTAAAATTTCCTTGTGAGGTTAAGTAAGAAGACTTTAATTATGTAAAGTATCCATCAACATTTTATAAATGCCAATTGAAAATCCTTTGAAAACACACACAACTCCAAGTCCAACTTAAGCTCTTTGCTTCTTTCCTTAGCGTGGTTATTTGTGGCCACTTATAGGGAGTTTCAAGAATCATCCAACCCTGATGTGATCAGCATCAGTGTTGAACTATCCTTCCACTCCAATTTGTGTTCGGTTCCCTTGATCACATGCAAATCAAGTTCCACCTCCCACTTCATTTTCAAGCATCAAGTAAGTCACTCATTTCCAATTTTCTATCTTTTGAATCATTTAGTCATGATCAAACATCTCCAAAGGATAGAACTCCGTCTATCAGTTACCTCCATTCACTTTTAATCCTGTTGCCTAGGGAATCTTATTCTCACTAGGTTCTATGTCGGTATCATGCCCTTTCTTGCATCACTATAAAGTATATATATATACATATATTTTATCCAAAATACAACACCTGGTTTTACATTTATACACTGTCGGGGCTTTTGTTCCCCCGGGAGTTTATCTACTCCCCACACTTGTACAATCACACACAACTGTTAACAAACACACACACTTATCACAATGGTATTCGCACCATCTGTGCGCAATTACCACAATTAATCCATGAATGAATGTGTATGTTTACATAACACACACACCAATCATCAAAACAAACAATAATTTTGTGCTATGCACAATATGAGTCACATACACTACGTACACTTGTACGGTAATATACACCAAGTGGTTTTGCGCTCTACCCCCCTTAAAAGGGATTACGCCCACGTAATCAGTCACTAAACATTGCTTAAAATGTTCTGCCGTCGTGAAGTGTTTTAACTTCCACGCGGTCTATTACACAACGGATTCTGATTAGAGGATCTCAACCATATTGGCGGTTTAGTTCCTAAACCAGGAATTCTCATTGGAGTTTGTAACTCATAACCGGTTTCGGTCCTGGCCTGTGAGGCTTTTAGGCATTAATAATTAGCCATTCACTCATATTCGTTATTCACGTTGTACATTTGAATCACTGGTTCACTAGTTTCTGCTGCGAAACTCTAATAACTGTAGGGCTTAATCGCTCCCTTTTGTTATTCTTACTGTATTGTACATCCCCAATTGTCACCTTCATCTTGGTAACAATGGTTTCTCAACCGACGCGTGGTATCTTTTACCGTTAGCGAATTCGGTGAGTTATAAACTTTCTATCCACTTCCATAACCATTTACTGTGTATACAGTTATGTATTTCACAATGATTGACCTGTTCCCTTCCGACTTACTGTCGGTTGAGATTGAGCTACTACCTAGTGTGTAGTGCTCTCTCAGCTATTTCCAATATTTGGGGTATATTCCATACCGCTATTTGGTGGTTAGTGCTATTGTAGTCACTTACTGTTAATCATGTCTCCACATTTGGTTTTGTACAAGCACTCTTTATTGGTGCGGCCTTGCATTTCCTATGCATCGGCTATTATAACATTATTCCTCTATAATTAACATGTCTCCAATTCCTAGCTATCCCACTCGATCATTACTGCGCAAGTGCAATACCAAAACACTCAGTCATACAGAGTGCAGAGGCGTAAACTCTCGACAGTAAATCCCTTATGCGACTCGCCATGGAATTCACACTGTCCTTCACTGAGACTCTTATCTCGTAACTGGTTCGACCTACCATATTATCATTCAATTAACACTTATACAACGGTCGCTTACTGCGCACCGTGCTCTCACTTATTGTATAACACTAACTCACATAGTATTTACTGTCACATTAACTTCCACACATAAACTTACATTATTCACATTATGGTTCATCCCTCATTTGGATGACCACTGAATGCTCCTTGAGCATCGATCATTCGAGTCACAAGCCGGCGTTATTCAGCCAGGTGCCTCACTTTATACACATACTACTAAGCTAATTTCTCTTTCAATAACAACATGGTCAATCCTTAACATATTTCTTGAACTTGATTCACGTAACTACCGCTCCTGCGGTGTCACAATGTCGAGAGGTATCCCCACTCTTAATGCAGTGGTTCGTTTACCACTCTATTCGCTTATACAACCTAAACTTCTACCATCAATCGAATTTATATGATATATCCTGCTTTTGGATTATAAGCCTTATTTGCCTTGAGCTGGGCTCATTATAGGCTGTCCACACATGTACTTCTCTGTACAATATTACAAGGTCGTTGCATCACGTTTCCTTTCATGGGATGCCCCTTAGGTTTGTCAGTCCGTCTCCTGACAACTTATGTCTAAACTGTGTGTTAGTTTCAACCCTTGTGCTTCTGTCATGCATTTCATTCAACAATTGTTGATGTGAACACCCTTCAAGGATTGATCCTGGGTGTTGTTAAGTTATGCCTTTACATTTGGCTCACACTTATTGGTACATTCCGTTAGCTACGCCTTTCGCGTTCTTTACTGGTTATTATCTTCTTCTGTGAAGATTAACATTTCCTGGTAGTGTAGGTACTCATTCTGGGAATTTATCCGTTCATTGCACATTAATGTGTCCACATTAGGCATCTGCTTGCCATGTACAGGCTGGGTCACCATTCCAGCTATAATGTTTATCCCTAAGGATCCTTAAGACATATGTGGTGTCTTTACATAACAGTTTGTGCCCATCGCACTTCCTAACTCTTAAACATTTCCTTGAAAGGAGTTCACTAATCCTTTTAGTCTTGCTAACTTAACTGAATTCCTTAGCTTCAACTATTCCTTGTAATCCTTAGCTCTTGTTGATTTATACTGCTGACCGTAGACGGAGTCGACTTCTTCCCGTGTTTCGGACTCCACTCGTATACATATATGGGGTATCATACTGATACATTGCTACTTACCCAACTAACCCATAAGTAGGTCTGTCAGGCCCACATGCTCCTATCGGAGTGCGGTCGTCCCACAATACAGTTGGTACACTTGTAGTGTCCGTCACACGCCTAGGTGAAGTATTCTGTTGTCAACTCCCTTATATTGTCCCCTGACAATATTCATTCCCTGCTTCCGAACTTAATCGAGGGAAAGTTTATCCATTGTTGTATCCTTGTCAACTGTCCTTGGTTTTACTGGTTTGGTTTAAAAGAAGGTTGGAAAGAAGTGTTGGTTTGAAAGAAAATCTGGTTTTGAAAAGAAAAGGGTTTGAATAAATCTAGGTTGAAAGAAAAATTTTCATGGTTTCACAACATCTTCTTATCTTAACCAAGTCTAGCTTCTTGCTGACTGGTGTACTTCCAATTACAAAGGTCAGGCTGTTAAGCCCTTCCATGGTTATAATGTTCACACTTAACCTCGTGGTACTTTACTAAGTACTTTATAGTGGTTATAAATTTCCCGAACAGCCCTGTTATAGCAGCACTTGCTATGGCAAGTGCGCCATGCTAACTGGCTATCGGTTTAACACATACCGGTTGTGGTATTGTTTTTACCCATACTGTCGTCAGTGGCCTTGTTGGCCCTTACTGATCTCACTGTCTTGATAATAACCCTCTGGGTAACTCCTCACTGTATTCATATGGTAATTATCAACTGGGGTGTCTCCCACTCTTGGAGTCCCTCTTTACTTAGTATCGTATCCTCTTTATAGCCCGTTCCACGCACTTGTCGTGGTTACTGAGACTTGTCTCTTGTTTGGGCACTACGTTGTAGTTCCTTTGTCGGTTGGTAGACCGTGGTGTATTATTTATCAACTATGGTCCCGTAGACACTCGTCTCGGGTTTATTAATCCATTTCTTGCCTGTTGCACGGTAGGTGCGTTGCAAGCTGGTTATTCTCGACTGCTCTGCATGTCGACCCAGGTTGCCGGAAATTCTATTCCTCTATACACAAAATCCTTCATTCATCGCTATGGAATGCGGTTAACATTGTTTAGATGGAGACCGTCTCCGGGATTCCCAGTTTTCGGGATCTACCGTGTGACAGGTTCTCCGTACCCTAAAGGTATTTAATAACAGCCAGATCGGGTATTCCCGAGTATGAGAGTGGACTTCCATCTCTCTGGCGTTCTTCCCCAAGTTATATAACAGGGACTGTGGAGGGTGGGATGGATATTGTAGGTTTCCAGTAGTCACTGGTTTCCTATCTAGCGTATCTCTCACGCTATCACTCAACCCTTAACCCAAAGTACTAAAATCCTAACTCGGTACTTCCTAAGCTCGGTAATTCAGTCATCAGAGCGATACTCCGCTCTGATACCACTTTTTGTAACACCCCATCCAACATTTACATACTTACAATAAACTGCAGCGGAATTACAAACCTCATCACATTACTAACTCCCTGGTGTTACACGCCGTTAGCCACCCACGTGGGCTAACAAGGCTAATCCATATACATTGTACCGGTCTGATGGGCTAATTCCCGAGCGACTATACATTATTATCCCTTTCCATCAACAACAATAATATACACTTATCAACTATACCGAGTATTATAAACTGGTGCCGACAACAATATCGGTCTTACTACACCTACTGTATACATACACTTAAAAGTTTACCCATGTACAATGACTACCCGTCCTACTCTCGAACGGCTTCCAGCACTTCGTACCTGAAATAGGAAAAGAAGAGAAAGGGGTGGCCCCAAGGGGCTCAGCACCTTTGCTGGTATGGTAATCCCGCAGCCCACATGCTACCGGGCCACGCACAACTAATTGTCGTCTTAACATGCGGTTGATTATATTTAAATCATGCATGTAACAATAAACACACATCACATAACATTTCGCTCAATGGGCTCAACAACGGATAATATATCCTTACTTAATAGGTCACTCTTGGTATTCATCATCCCTAGAGTGTTCCTCCTCTAATGGAGCTACTTCCTTAATAGACGACACATACCCTTAAATCGGGTTATCCTTAAACGCCTCTTATCACAAACTGGGAGTCATATCCATGATCCACACACTACAATATACAACACACTCCACATTATACAACCTACAACATAACTACATACAACACTTAACAACACTTTGCACGTTTCCACGTACACAACATAATACCGCAATGGATATTGCATCACAACAAAACACATAACACAACGGGAATGGTCGCTTAGGAACCGACCCAAACATTGTTACACACTGGTGAGCCTAGAGAATGTTGCCAGTCTCATGATAAGCTCGTTATACAATAACAACAACACTCATTACCGTCCTAATAGTTGACGAGTAACTTAAGTTAAGGCGTTCGGGTTTGGAGGCCCGAACACACCACACAAACACATGTCCCCTAAACCGATCATAAGTCAGAATAGCCAAGCTTTGGAGTAAGCTAATGGGAGATCATAACCCGTGAGGGAAACAACCATAACAAAGAGAGGGTAAGGCTAGGAAGGATACCCTCTCCCAAACAACGCGCGACCGGCCAAACCGGATTCCTCACTACTGTTAGTACATACTTACTTTAGACAATACTTAGAACCCCACTATGGAGCCTGTCACATAACAACACATACAGTATTACAACTGGGTTAAACATACAAGGGAGATCCCTACATTCACATACACATATCACACAATTAACGCACGCATAGCCGTGGTTAGTACGTCCCATGGTACGGGTCGTTTACTCCGAATACCGAACTCTCAAGTGATCCTAGACTCAGTTAACTAAGGTTAACACTGCCGAGGTTAAAAGGTATCGGAGTTGAACACGCCACATAAATGAATTACTGTAAACTCATTACATGTTTAATCTTACAACGTGGCAAACATACAGAAAATCACATTGGGATACAAGCCGGTGTAATCCGTTAGGACGCAGGTTGCAAGAAAACCATACCTGTCACCGGAGTCCACTTATCCTGTCCATTTATGTTCCTCGAGCAATTCTCGAACAACTGTTGACATCACACGCGTTTTCATTAACATCGGGGTTTGCTTGATCATTTAATGTCAATGCTTAATTTTTCCCCGTTAACTTAGTTACATAACTTAACATTTTTAACTTGTTTTACTCTCACATTTTAATACAACTTTTAACCCACTTAGGTGTCATTAAAACTCCCCTAACATGTCCTTAACATCCTTATAACATCATTACCTACCAATCCCCATCATCACATATCACTTCATAACCTTAAACCATGTTTTTGGTCCGACCGACCCACCGACCGACCCACAGCTGGGTCGGTCCATTACAGAACCCTTTTACTTCCTTATAATCATGCCCGTCCGACCCACGTCCGACCCACCATTCTGGGTCGGTCCATGTGCGAACATTTTCCCTCCTTTGTAACTTGACCGACCGACCCATGTCCGACCCACCCTTTTGGGTCGGACCATTACCGAACACATTCCTAACATCTAACAGAGGCTCGACCGACCCAAAAACTGGGTCGGCCCCTGGGTCGGTCGCCTTCTAAACTTACCCAAACTTGCCAATTCTTCACCAAACTTCTCCCAAGGCCTCTTAATGCTTCCTAACAACATTTGGTAACCTTACATCCACCTACAACATCATGAAACTCATTTTCTAATTCCTTAAATCATTTACTTATATCTCCACAAAATTCCTAACACTTACAATGTTTTCTCCTTATGATTCCTAGGTGGCATTTCACCTATAATGACCACAATACCAAGGTGTTTCCTCTACACCTTATCATCATCTCTCAACTTCTTTTCTTACTAACTAAATCTCCTTTTCACAACTTCTTAAAACTCCTTACTCAAAACCTTACCTAAACATCATTTATTCTTTGAACACCAACATTACCTAAACCTTAAACAACTCCTCCAAGACTTAAACACATCCACTAAACACACGTTGAATTCCTAGAACTTCCAAGACAACACCTAAATCCTTGCATCACTCTAAATCACCATAACACATGTTTTCTTCTCAAGTAAACATTCATTCACCTTTAACACTTCCTAGTTCACCAAAACCACTTAAAACACTTAGAACTTCTTACACATTTTCCCAAATTTGGCCATAGCTTCTCTTGTATTTACTCACATCCAAACACTTGGGTTTTTACCTTATTTCATTCAAGAACACCTAAAATCCATCAAACACACTTTCATACACAAACTTCACACATTAAGCACTACATCACAATATAGTGCATAACTTAATTGCTTGGCACTTAGGCCCTTAAATAACATGGCTCTTAGGCCCTTAAATAACATAAACCATAAACACTGAATTTCCCACATAAGTATGCCTTTAACCTGCAAATACATACACCAATACATATGTTCTTTTACTAGTCTCCTTGAGAACATTTTACTAGCTCATTTGCCATTGGCTCCTTAGGTATTTTATCAAGCAAATCAAGCTCATTTTCCTAAGGCATTTAAACTACATTGAGATAGTTTGTTTACCTCTTTTCCTCACAAATTTCTTTCTTGTTCCTTGTGAAACCGGTAGGGCATTTGGTCCCTTTTCAACTATTGAACATTATACAAACAATAGAATGAGTATTCAAGCATTATGCTTCTCCTCATTGTAAACCCTAGTTACACATATTGTTTTAACACATTAAGGTAATTTTTTACCTTGGAATTGGAAGAGAACTTGAATAAGTATCAAGAGAGGACTCCTCCTAGCCCTTGGAAGATTCAAATGAAGCTAAAACAAGCAAGATAAATACACCATTATGAGGTGAATTTTCGGACAACATGAAAACATGGAGGAAACATGGATTTTCTTTGAGTTTCCTTACCTTGAAGCAAAGGAGAACAAGAATATGTGAAAAGATGGGCTCAAGCTCCTTCAATGGTGATTCTCCATGGCACCAAAATTGAGCTCTTGAAGATTTGAAAAGGTAGAAGTGTAGAGCTTGACCTAACTAAGAAATATGGTCTTGGAATTTGATTTGGCCAAGGGAATCACAAGTTACAAGTGAAAGGAGATGAAGAATGAGTGTGGGCTGTTGGAAACCGATGGAGAGAGGAGGGAGAAGAAGACCACCGTGGGAAATGAAGGAAGAAATGAGAGAATGAAGATAACCTTTGCTTTTTGAAGATTTTGTAAATTTAAAGCAAATAGTACTTTACTTTAAGCTTAAGTTTACTTATTTGATTTCTTTCACATGTTGGTGACTCACACCATGAAAAACCGGCCCCCATATGCCTAGGAGGGTATAATGGTCTTTGTTGACCAATTTAATTACTTATAACATTATATGTTACAAACTAGCTTATGAAAGTTACTATTCACAAACTAAGGCACATAGAAGTGAATTTTTTGATTTCCCACTAATATGGCCACCCAAATGTGATACTATATAGTACACATGTTAATTAAAGAGTAATGATGGACATTTAGCCAAAAACTCATTTACAAGACAATTTTTCAAAAACGTGCTTTAAGACTCCTTAAAGCACTTTTTGTGTTTTAACTTGTTTTCAAGCTTGGTTTTCTTTAGTAATTGATTTAATATGTTCATTAACATATAAATAAGGTATAGGTATGACCATTAGGTCTTATACACATTCATCCCAAGCTTAGAGCACATTTTTGCTCATATTGACTTTAAGGTATTTACCTTGTGTTTGTTTGGTTTCATTGTCTACCAAAGTTTCCTAAGGACTTATTTAGCCTTATTAATCATAATTAAATGTTATCAAGTCTTGGTAGGCTCTTTGGGTCCTAACCAAGTTCACTCATAGCTTAGAGCATGTTTTTGCTCAAACTGTGTCTTAATGCTTTATTGCATTTATTATGGTTTAAATTGTTCACTGATGTTACTAAGGCACGTTTTAGCCTTTACATACCATAATTTGACATTTAAACCACATATCAAGGTTTGGGGTATTTCAGGTCACAAGATAAATTCTTAACAGGCAAATAAGAGCAAATTAGGATTATAATTATTGTCTGTACTTAAATAAATATTTATCATCCGTTTCACTTATTAAACTTGTTTTAATTCCTTTCAGCAAATATTGTTAAATGCTTTAGCGTGACAAACTACTGCATTTATTTGGTAACTATCAACATATGATTTTGAGATAGTTAAGTACCACAAAGGAATTAACCTTAGTATTTACACTCCGGATTGAGCAGGAAAATACTGAGGCTATTAATAAGAGTTCGTAACTGACAATTATTAACTCTAATAGACAATAAATAATTAAGACAGGTTTTATAAAATTGTTTAAGTAATTTAGGAAATTCCCCCGCTATCCTAGGATACCTTTTTCCATCCATTTACTTTATTTCACTGTTTTTATTATTTCTGTACTAATCCTAAAACCAAGCTTGCCTCCGGCTAAACCCCAATTTACTTTTTATGCACTTTAATTTATCTTTTTGTACATTTACTAAATTGGATAATTAATTAGACAGTTGCGAAGTCTCTGTGGATACGACCTTGTTGTACTACAAAGATTGGGTTCACTGCCCATAGTTAGCAAGATAGTGTAACTACTATTTTGCACAACAAGTTTTTGGCGCCGTTGCCGGGGACTTCGGTCCAACTATCTGGTTCATTATCTGTTTAGTTTTTCTTTTATTTCTGTAATTACCCTTTTTTGTATAAATTTTTGTTTCTTTTTAAAGGTACTTAATTCTGATGGATGATCACTACGATCAAGCAGAAGATTGGTATGGTTACCCATATAGCGCAGAGGACTACAGTCAATGGAGTGTCTGCCAAGAGTGTGGAGGAGACCATGAAAGTTCATATTGTCCTATGGTTGCAATAGAAAGAGACAACGCCATTTTACGGGAAATGATGGCAAATTTTACCTCAACCATTGAAATGATCCGGCAAAGAACGCTAGATCAGGTAGACCACATGGAACAACCCGTTCCACAACTGAATGCAGTGGTTCACGAGGAAGAACAACCTGTTGAGGACATAAGCTACTCTCCACCTCCTCCACTATTCGAATTAGAGAATCCATCACCAAACAACCATCAGCTTGATTATGAAGACAACCCCTCAGAAGAGAGTTTCTCCATAGACTTCATGGAATTTCCTCCCTCTGAAGTCAACTACTATTTCCCCTCCTTCTCTGTGCTCTATCCAGAAGATGAGGATATTTATATCCTCGAAAATGAAGAGAAGAAATTGCCACCACCTCCCACCAAAATATCCAAAGAAAACGCCACTATCACTTTCAAAGAATCAGTTCTCTCTGAAGATGATATCAAGCGTTCTTTCTACAAGCCTCACCTACAAGAGGAGGATATTTACATCCTCCAATTTGAGGAAGAAAAGTCATTTCCACCGGGTCTTCTGTTAGAACTACGTTCCCGGCAGTACCTCCTCAAACACCAGATTTTGAGGAGTATTAATTTTATTATTTTATATGCCGAGGTAACATTTTGTTTTGATCCAGGATAACGACAAAGCGTCTAGCCAAAGACGTTAAAGAAGGGCAGCTTCCTGGGAGGCAACCCGGGTGTACTTTTATTTATTTTGCCTTTATGTTCTTTTAATTTTCAGGTTCTCTTTAAATTATATTTTTGCTAACTTTTAACCCCGTTTTAGTATGGTTGCTTCTAGTGTCTTATGCAGGTGTAACCCATGTGGACACCGCAACCAAGCTACGCTACTTGAGGCTGAAGCTCAAGTGTGGGGGAACGCTGATTAACGCTAGCAAAAATAAAATCAGGGGAGTACCAGTTTCTTTAATTATGCTTTTAATTAAATAAAAAATGCAGAGGAGCGTTTATATGCTTAAATGTTTATTTGTGATCTTTGTGATATCTCTATTTTATCTACTTACCGAAAAGGTCTTCTGAACCTTCCCTTGTTTTTCTGGTGAACAATGAGGACATTGTTCAATTTAAGTGTGGGGGAGTGTGCCCTTTTCGGTGACATTTTGTGCTTAAATGTTTAATCTCTCTCCTTATTTTTCGTTTGTCCAAATTCAAAATTTATGGACCCTTTATATGTGGGTTGTTCTCTTTAAAAATAAATACTGTTATGAATTGTGGGATAAATGATACAAATTTTAAAATTTTGATTACTTTTGAGGAGCATTCTATGCGGTGTGACCAAATAATCTGCAAATGGTTGGATTTTATTGCTCAGGGTTTCTTTCTGTCTTCTCTCTTAGGGATTGCTAAGGGGTATTTCTCTGTTAAAAAAAAAGAAAATACAAAAATAAAATAAGGGACTTGCGAGACACCATTGGTAACCAACAAAGAGAGTTGAGTGTTCTTAAATACAAAGGGCTTGATGCCTACATATTATCTTCTCATCTCGTATGCAAAAGTGAAACAAATGCTTAATTCTATTTTTCCTTTTGTTTTCTCCTCAATGCCCATTCTTGAGAGAAGTTGGCCATGGTAAAAGTTCTCAGAGTCACCTAAAAAGAAACATTGGAGTACCTTGGATCATACCCCGAAACTCTATATTTTATTTTTACCCTGAGCACACCTATGCCACCAGCAGTTAATTTTTCACACTCCTCAATAAGTTTAAAAGATCATGTTTATCCTACCCTTCATAATAATATTTGTTAGTATTGAGCATTCCCTACTTGGGTACGTGGTTTTGCTTGAGGACAAGCAAAAAGATAAGTGTGGGGGTGTGATAAGTGTCCAAATGAGCATGATTTATAGGTGTATTTCACATATTATATTAGCACTTTTCTTGCTCATTTCTCCACTTCGGTTAATTTTCCTCTAGTTTATGTTTTATTATTTATCTCACAAAATTATTGTTCAAACATGAGGAAAACCAAGCTGGGAGTAAAGTAGATAAAGAGACGAACACATAGACGCAAACGGCTCAGAAAACGGAGCCCAAACGAAGAATATAGAGCCAGTCGAACAGAGCCAGCGAGAAGCACGCGACATGCACGTACTGCATGCATGCAACCGCCTTCAATTGAGGCGGTCTTCTCTGTGGGCAACCGCCCAAAGTTTAGGCGGTCTTCTCTGTGGGCAACCGCCCGAAATTGAGGCGGTCAAGACACACCAGAACCGCCCAAATATAGGCGGTCAAGAACAACAGAACCGCCCAAAATGGGGCGGTCAGCACAAAGGGAACCGCCTCTTAAAGAGGCGGTTAGGGCTAAAAAAACCAACGGACTAGTTTTCTTCTTCGCGCAGTCGTCTTCTGCAACTTGAATCGATTTATCTATCTACTCCCGCACCGCCTACCATTAATCTCTCACGCGTGCAGCTCCCTGTCCCCTGCGCAATCAATGAATCAACAGTTAATCAAAATCGTACGGAGCTTCTTCTCCTCTGCCTCTATATAAACCGACGCCCCTTCTGCAAATAAAATAACTCCCTTTCTCCGAATCCAAATTGTTAGTCGTTATTGTTATTGTTATTATTAGACCACCGTTAGACAGTTTCCACACCTACGTTCCATTCCACTCTAATCCTCCACTTCTCCATTTTAGTTTAATTCTACATTTCACCACGAAGCAGAAGCAGTATAAAAGAAGAGAAGTAAAAGGGAGCTGGAACAGAGCGAATCGCAGTCCAGTCTCCGCCAGCAGTCTCCAAATTAATGGCTATTTCTGTTCCCTTTTTATTACTGTTAATGTCTAAGTGATTTTATTCGTATCCTAGGATGGGGTTTGTTCCTAAATAATTCAGACTTATTATTAATACCAAGTTTGCTTATAAATATTTGTTTTGTCTCTCTAAATTATTAAATGCTTAATAACTGATCATTTTTATGCATTTACGGTTTCTCTTATTTCAATGATTTTGTAAATCTGAGAATAGACCACAAAGAGAGATAAACGTTAGATATTATACTCCTTGATTAGCAGATAAAATCCATCGCTGTTATTAAAAGAATTCTCGCTTAAAGCTAATTAATGATTTTAGACTTTTTCTGATTGTAAGAAGTTTAATGAATTAATTAAGAGCTGTCCTTATCTATGATTTAGAAAGGTCACAAGATAAATTCTTAACAGGCAAATAAGAGCAAATTAGGATTATAATTATTGTCTGTACTTAAATAAATATTTATCATCCGTTTCACTTATTAAACTTGTTTTAATTCCTTTCAGCAAATATTGTTAAATGCTTTAGCGTGACAAACTACTGCATTTATTTGGTAACTATCAACATATGATTTTGAGATAGTTAAGTACCACAAAGGAATTAACCTTAGTATTTACACTCCGGATTGAGCAGGAAAATACTGAGGCTATTAATAAGAGTTCGTAACTGACAATTATTAACTCTAATAGACAAAATAATTAAGACAGGTTTTATAAAATTGTTTAAGTAATTTAGGAAATTCCCCCGCTATCCTAGGATACCTTTTTCCATCCATTTACTTTATTTCACTGTTTTTATTATTTCTGTACTAATCCTAAAACCAAGCTTGCCTCCGGCTAAACCCCAATTTACTTTTTATGCACTTTAATTTATCTTTTTGTACATTTACTAAATTGGATAATTAATTAGACAGTTGCGAAGTCTCTGTGGATACGACCTTGTTGTACTACAAAGATTGGGTTCACTGCCCATAGTTAGCAAGATAGTGTAACTACTATTTTGCACAACAGCAGCGGTTGTTTTTGCCCTAAAAATCTGGAGACATTATCTATATGGCACTTTGTGCAAGATCTTTACTGATCATAAAAGCTTGAAATACATTTTCACTCAGAAAGAGTTGAATATGAGACAAAGAAGGTGGCTAGAGCTTATCAAGGACTATGACTTGGAAATTCTTTACTACGAAGGCAAAGCCAATGTTGTAGCGGATGCACTGAGCAGGAAGAGGACACATACTATGAATCCTATGTGGGTCCTCAGTAAGAAGTTGTGTCATGAGTTTGAAAAGATGAACTTGGAGGTGATGGAACCTGGAGGAGTTGACAGAGAGATTAAATTATTTAACATGACTATCACCTCAGATATTTATGCCGAGATTATTAAAGGGCAACCTGGAGATGTAAAGCTTGAGAGAATCCGTGAGAAGATGAAGGAAGGTAAAGGTTCTGATTTTGCAATTCATGATGTTGGAAGTATAAGGTATAGAGGCAGGTGGTGTGTACCACAGAAATGCGCGAGAGGTAGAAAAGAGAAGTTAATGCAGGAAGCACATAATACTCCCTATTCAGTACACCCGGGCGGTGATAAGCTGTACAAAGATATCAAGAAACACTTCTGGTGGCCGAGAATGAAGAAGGAAGTTGCTGAATTTGTATCTAGATGTTTGACTTGCCAGAAGGTGAAGTTTGAACACAAGCGGATGGGAGGTCTAGTACAACCATTGGAGGTGCCTAAGTGGAAGTGGGATTCTATCGCGATGGACTTTATTGTTGGACTTCCCTTGACGAAGAGTGGGATGAATCAAATCTGGGTAATTGTTGATAGACTCACAAAAACAGCCAGACTCATACCAATGAAGAATACTTGGTCAATGCAGCAGTTGGTGGATGCCTACATCAAAAATGTGGTAAGGTATCATGGGGTCCCAATGACAATAATCTCAGACAGAGACGCAAGATTCCTTTCTCGATTCTGGAGTCAGTTTCAAAAGGCAATGGGATCCAAGTTGAATCTTAGTACTGCTTTTCATCCGGCTACAGATGGACAAACTGAGAGAACTATTCAGACCCTGGAAGATATGCTTCGAGCCTGTGTCATGGACTTCCAAGGTTCTTGGTATCACACTAGCATCAAAATGGCCCCATATGAGGCTCTTTATGGAAGAAAGTGTAGAACCCCACTTTGCTGGAGTGACATTAGTGAAACTGTGGTGCTTGGACCACAATTGATTGAGGAGATTATGAGTCAAGTCCGGATAATACAAGACCGAATGAAAGCTGCCCAGGACAAACAAAAGTCTTATGCTGACTTGAAAAGGAGACCAATCGAATTTGAGGTGGGACAAAAGGTGTTCTTGAAGGTATCACCCACCAAAGGAGTCACGAGATTTGGAAAGAAGGGAAAATTAAGTCTGAAGTTTATAGGGCCATATGAGGTCTTGGAGCGAGTAGGGAAAGTGGCTTATAGACTTGCATTGCCCATGGAGTTGGAGAAAGTACATGACGTTTTCCATGTTTCTCAACTCAAAAAGTATATTCCAGATCCTTCTCATATTCTACAACCGGAGGTGGTGGAGTTAGATCAAAGTCTTTCGTACGAGGAGTACCCCATCAGAATTCTTGATACCAAGACGAGGGATACGAGATCAAAGACTACTCGAATGGTCAAGGTACTATGGTCCAATCATGGTACTGAGGAAGCCACCTGGGAAGTGGAGGATGAGATGAAGAAGAAATACCCTCATTTGTTTAATCAGGTACACATTTAAGTTACAAGGTCGTAACTTTCTTTAAGGGTGGTGGAGTGAAATAATAGATACAGTGATCAAAAGGGGTTTTAATATGAGTCTTTTAGTTTTAGTTATTGAGATAGACATAAGCTTCGGGTCGAAACTTTTGCTCAAGGAAGGAAGAGTGAAATACCCCTATGATATATTTATTTAATTATTAGCCTATTTTATAAGGTACTTACGATATTTTGGTTATTATTATTTCTAAAGTATATCGAATTATTTAAAATGGTGCACTATGCTTTTAATTGGGGGTTGATTGAATTTAATTGTAAAAAATTTATTTTAATAATACGCTACTTTTATCTTAAAGTATGCATTTTTTTTAGTCTTATATTTATCTACTGTTATGAACTAACTATATTTTATCCTTGTCTATTTAGAAATTATTTGTATATCTACTAGCTATTTCCGAATTATTAAAAACATGTTAATTTTAATAAACTACTATTTAACAAATTTACTATCTACAATATTTATGGTCGTACACTCGTCTATTTATACTGTGAAAGAAAAACCTAAACCCTACCCTAATCACAATTATCATACACTCATCTCTCTGCCACCGCTCCCTTTTATTCCTCTCACCCGTGTCTTCCTTCTGCCATCCTGAGTTTACATCAAATCAACATTTGCTATCCATAGCAGCCTAGTTTCAGTGACTATACGGTGGAAAGGTACATCATTCTTTAAAACAAATCCCTCCTAGACTAGATAATGAATGACTACTGTCAATCACATTATTTTACGTTTACAATATCACCATTGCGTACAGCTTTTTCTTTTTAATGATTTATTAAATTCCAACAGTTTACTTTGACTCGTATGATAGCAGGATCTATCAAGAACTCCCTCCGTTCAATAATAACTGTCATTTTAGAAACTTGTACACTTATTAAAAAAAGTAAAACATGACGCATGTGCCCCTACTTTTTACTTTTCCATTTAGATAATAATTACTTTTATATTGAATAGTAAGGGTAAAAGTGGAAAGAAGTATGTCAAAAAGCTAGAATGAGCGATATTTTTGAACAAAAATCACATCCTAAAACGACAGATATTTATTAACGGAGGGAGTATTAGATTTCAATGTACTCTGATCTTAAAATATTATTTTCAAATCGCAGTGGTTGTGGATTTCTATATATTGTTTGTTTTTATTAACCGTGAGATATACACATTTATGCCGCAGATTTTGGTTATTAAATTAGTATGCAATTGTATTCCGTGTTCTTAGTTGTCTCGCCTTTCACCTATATACTCGCATTTATATATTTATATATATATATATATATATATATATATATATATATATATATATATATATATATATATAAAGAGGTGTACTATATGTAAGTATGTATGTCATATTTTATCACTTAATATACATATAGGAAGTGTTTTACCGTACTTTCATTTTTATTAAAATCTTTTTCTGTATATCAAATTTTGATTGCGACAAGAGCTGGAGTAAAATATCTTCAAAAAAAAAAAAGAGCTGGAGTAAAACGTATATTATTATATAGTTTTATATATAAGAGTATATGTGTTGTTTCTATTTTAATATAACCGCAATATATATAAATATATATATATATGTTACATCGAAGTGTTACACATACATTATAATTATTTTGGGTATATTTTGTATTGAGTTAAAAGTATATATTTATATATAATTCATCTAATTGTCATATTCTGTTAATTGTTATAGATCATGGGTTTGTAGAGGAGACTTGTTAGTTAGCTGCTCGTTGACATTTAGAACATACTTTAAGGTAAACCTTGTGTTCACCTACCTTTATTTTGTGATTGTGTGTGCTATTTTGACACTGGTTGTAATGGTTGGGATTGTTAAATTATGCTTATACGATATTGATGGTGTGAAATGATTTGAGAACTTTGATATTACATATGTGGCTATTTTATTCTGGAATTGATGTGAGACTTTGGAATTGGAAAAGGCCTTTGGTTAATTATATATTTTGGCGCTGTTGAGTCTCAAACCCCAGCTAAGCTCTATGATCTACTCCATTAGTCAGAATAACTTTTGGGGGGGGGGGGTGTGCACACTTAAGGACTTAATGTGAGGGTGAACTGGATCGGTCCCAACTCTGTTGTGGTAGCAATTATTGAAATTTGTGAACTGGATCGGTCCCAACTCTGTTGTGGTACCAATTATTGGAATTTGTAAACTGTGAAACTTTGGTGACTCCCGTCATTCTAGAATTAATTTGTGGTGTTGTTGATTGGTGACTGGGATTATTTTAATGTTATTATTGATTTGTTATGTGCCTATTAATAACTATTATGCTCAAATGAGTTTTCAAAATGTATTTGACAAGGTGTTGCAGAGTTTACTCAGTTTCTCTGATTTGCGCGGTCTTTTCTTGTGTGTTGTTATGTTTTTTGACCGCATGTATGGATGATTGAGTTGCTGGGATTAGAGGGCGTGTAACAACTAGTATTTTAATCATTTGGTTCATGAACATTTGAGGAGATTTTAATGTTTTAACTTACACTTGGGACTTTTATTAATTTTGTTGACGTTAGGTTTATATTGTGAGCTATAGTTTTCTAAGCCTTAGCACTCATAGGATGAGTGTGGCGATAACGTCCCGGTTAGGTTTTTTTTATTTATTTATATTTACGCTGCAAACCAATAATTATGTTACTAATAAATCGAGGTTATATATTGTTAGAAACCGGGGTGTTACAAGTAGAGATTAATCTCCTTACTTAATTATGTATATCTTGACTTTGGAATATGTATTCATGTCTATAAATTCTTCATCTTCATTTTCGATACATATATCACAACAAAAAATAACTCGACTGATAAATTGGGTCCGTTTGTGGACTACAACTTTTAAAATAACGTTTTGTATCTATTTCAGTGTCGGTCTCATCATTTCTCCTCTACTTTATTTAAATGTTACATCCAAATGTTAATCTAACAGTTATCATCAATTTCAGTGTCCTATTCTCTATTTTATTCTAACAGCTGACCACAAGTGGACTCATACATTAATTAAGTTATTTTAAATATTGTTTAAAATGATATAAATTTATTGATGTTACTATAATATTGTTTTTTGGAAAAATATTTAATTATTTTTAATGTAATCATATAATACGCAAGTTACAATACTTACTTTGATAAAACCTGTGCGTGACTTGAAATCTCATTGAGAGCTGAGAAAGAAACACCCATGGAAAAAATGATGGTTCTGGCTCACATTTAAGCCCAATACTGGTCCAAGAAATCTGTTTTTCAATGTATTTCGTTTATTTCCTTCGTTATGGCCCATACCATTTTAGAAAGAAGAATATTAATTTATCGTCAACAAAGCCCAATTTACATGATCCTTAAAGAAAAACAAAATAGTGTGCGCCGCACCTATGATGGCTATGGCTTCGTTCGGTGAACGCCTTATTATGGCTGTTTTGGGAGTGGTCCCCATGTGGGACCCACGTGGGTCCTACGTTCTACTCCAATATATAATGCCACATATAAAACAACCACAAAACAGCCAGACCAAAACAACCACAAAACAACCATACCGAACGCACGTGAGTGATGTCAAATAGTATAATTAAACAAGTTCTTAAACATAATTTCAAAAAAAAAAAAAAAAACAAGTTTTTAAACATGATGGTGCGGCTATCCGATTCCTAGCATGAAGTGGATGTATATGTGGTAGTTGAATATAGAGTGAACGGTTAATGTGACATAATAAATAGAGTAATATTTGTATTAATTTTAAAGAGTCATATTTTTTAAAATAGAAAATAACCTTTTTTACAATTGTTCATCTAAATTCAAACTTTTCAAAACAAGAATAGTCATGAATATGTTTTGACAAGTTTAAAAATTTAGGGAAATTTCATAAAATGCCACTATATTTTTGGCTAATTCATGAAATGCCACTAAAAAAAGAAAGTCACAAAATGTTCTTATATTTTTGCAAAACTCCATGAAACGCCACTATAGATAAAAAAAGACAAAAATACCCCTACTAGTCAACAAAGTACTTTTAAAGTTCACAATATGCCCCTAAGTGTTAAAAAATTTACAAAAATACACAAAAATAAATATGATAAAAATTATTAAAAAATAAAAAATAAAAAAAAGAAAAATTATAAAAATTTATAAAAATTTAAAAATGAAAAAAATCATAAAATATTAAAACAAATATATATATTTCATTTTTTAAAATTTATTCAGTACCACAAAAAGAATATTGTATTCTAAACAAATAATTTATACTAATTAAGTACCATGATTTATACCCAAATAAATACCATAATTTTTATCATACATTTTTTAATTATTATTTTCTATTAATTTAAATTATTTCTTCAAAGTAAATAAATTTGTTTTATTTTGTTGATAAGTTTTAAAAATTTAAATTTTTAAATATAATAATTTATTTTAAAGAAATAATTAAAATTAATAGAAAATAATAATTAAAAAATGTATGGTAAAAATTACGGTACTTTTGGTATAAATTATGGTACTTAATTGGTATAAATAGGTAGAAAAATTGGTCTAAATTATTTGTTTAGAACACAATATTCTTTTTATGGTACTAAATAAATTTAAAAAATTGAAACATTTGTTTGTTATAATATTTTTTCATTTTTATAAATTTTTATAAATTTTTATTTGTTTTATAATTTTTTTGACTTTTTGTAATTTTTTATATTTTTATTGTATTTTAGATATTTTTGTGAACTTTTATAAAATTTTTAACACTTAGGGACATATTGTGAACCTTAAAAGTACTTTGTTAACTAGTAGGGGTATTTTTGTCTTTTTTCCATCTATAGTGGCATTTCATGGAGTTTTACGAAAATATAGTGGCATTTTGTGACTTTCATTTTTTAGTGGCATTTCATGAATTAGCCAAAAATATAGTGGCATTTCATGAAATTTCTGAAAAATTTATGTCAGTTATATGTACATATCAACATATATCAACGACACTTATGATTTAGCACGTATAGTTTAAAATACACCATATAACATTAATAATGCACAACAAACAATAATGGTTCAGTATTTGTTCCGGAGTTTGTTATCTAATTCATCACTTATTAGTTCATGAATCATAATACCAATTTCAATGAATCATAATATCAAATGTAATTAATAATATCATCATTTTAGTGTATCATCAGTAACATAAAATAAAAATTTTAAACAATAATACAATACAAAACAATATTTGGTACCGAAGAAAAATACAGCTTTCACCATGTAAGGTTTAAAATATATTACAATACAATAATAATACACTAAAAACAATAATGATTTTTTAATTGGTTCCCGAGTTTGTTATCTAATTCACCACTTATTAGTTAACGAATCATAATACCAATTTTAGTGAATCATAATATCAAATTTAATGAATCATAACATTATTTTAGTGTATTATCAGTCACATATAAAAAGAAAAAAATTTAAACAATAATACAACACAAAACAATATTTGGTACATAAGAAAAATACTTAATTCAACATATAAGGTTTAAAAAACACCATACAACAATAATAATACACTACAAAACTATAATGATTTTTTTATTGGGTTCGAAATTTGAAATCTAATTCACCACTTATTAGTTAATGAATGATAATATCAATTTTAATCAATCATAATATAAAAGTTAATGAATCATATTATCATTTTAGTGTATCATCATACACATGTAAAAATAGTTTTTTTTTTCAAAGTTGTCAAAACATATCCATGACTCGTCTTGTTTTGAAGAGCTTTAATTTACATGAACAATGATATGATTTTTTTCATTTTGGACTTATATATTAAAACTTACAACCATTTAAAGTTAATATAGTAAAAAGACAGCTCAATCAGCAAAACAGTCCAGTGAGCAGCTGACTAGGACTGCCATATCACCAGTTCGCAGAATATTGTGCACAGAACCGCCGTACACACGAATTTGAGCTCTCTCTCTCTCACACACACGCACGCACGCACGCACGCACGCACACACGCACACACACACGCACGCACGCACACACGCACACACATTGGATCAGCCTAAGACGGACACACACACACTGGATCAGGCTAAGACAAATTCAATAAGCCTAAGGTTCGTACATACAGATATAGAATAGTCCAACTTTATTCTACACTCATCATTTTTTTACCAACTTGGAATACTTCTTATATATAATCATCTTAAACCATATTAACTAAGCCATTACATGAAACATACTTTTGGTAACTTATCATCTCACCTTCTAGCTGCAAGGGCAATCTGGAGTGGGACTATAGCCTTGTCCCAACATTTTCAGTCAAAAACATTGTTATAACATCTAGTAGCTAGGTAAGCTGGGAAGTTTGATAGAAAGGCATTACAATAAGCAAGTATAATACTCATATTACAACTGCTATAAAAATGATCAATCTGTAAAGAAGTGGTGTCCTTCTGTTTCTTGATAAGAAGGTTCTTCATCATCTTCTTCATTCTTTGACTATTGATCAGCACCAAATGTTTTCAATACATTTGCTTGCTGTTAGAGCTAGCCCGTACATGATTGTATCCATCTCTGCTTGAAAGTTGGTCACATCACTTCTAGTAATCCTGCTGAAAACCATTTCCATAACACCAGTTTGCATAACGAAAGCTCCACTACATATCATGTTATTTCCAACCTTCCTATTACAATCATTATACAAAATAATCTTATAGTCTGATAACAGAATAGTTTTCTCCTCTTGTTTCACTGAGGGTTTCCCCTGAGTACCAGTTTGATAAGCCTCAATGTACGCCATATTCAAACTAAGGTTTAGTGATTTTTAGATATCCATGGAGAATCCCAATAGGCGTGTTTACTACATTTCCAAATTATGTAACAACACCCAAGTTCATGACTTCAATAAGTGATAGCATGGATTTCTAGATGAGGTTATCATTTTTACCTTTTGTTGCTTGAAGTATATACCAGAATTTGGGAAGTAGAAAGCTTTAAGGGATTTACTAACTAGGTTGTTCTTATTGTTAAGGATAAACCAAATTTGTTTTTGCCAAGAAAGCTATGTTGAAGGATTCTATCTATCTGAATCCCAGTCTTCCCTTACTGTTATGTGAGCAAATATAAGTCCATTTCCTCTAGTGCATGGCTCTTTTCTTAGTTGATCCCACCCACCAAAAGTGGGAACATATGGAATTCATTTAGGCAATAATACCATCAGGTAGTTTGAACAAGGACATGGTAAAGTTAGGGATTGATCGAAGCACACTCATCAGAAGGATAGATCTAGCCACCTGAGAGACTAGTCTATTCCATCCTTGCACTCTTTTTTGAAATACTTCTAAAAGAAAACCAAAGGTTGCTTTTTTTTATTCTACCAACTTTTATAGGAAGCCCTAGATATCTGGAGAAGCAAGACACTTTTTGGACATTGAGGATAGTTGCTAGGGTATTTTTTGTGGCCTGTGGTATGTTTGGG
>JAIOTZ010000835.1:0-43597 GCA_023374045.1 Limonium bicolor
ATACCATTTTATCATCTAACATTCATATCGCTTCCTTCGCACTTTACTTATCCAGCATATAAACTTTCACCTATTTGTAGTTTATGTGTCCACTTGTAGGAGGTTTCGAGAATCACCCGACAATGACGTGATCAGCGTAAATGTTGGGCTACCTCGGCACCCCAATTTGAGCTTAGTGTCACATGATCTGGCCAGGGTCAAGTCCAACCTTGCACGTCCGATTTAAACCAATAATTAGTTTAACCTATTTTAATTCTTATCCCATTCGTTTCTAGTCATCTGGCAATCAATACATGGACTAGTAATAAGATCTAAGTCTTGAGATTAAGCGTGTAAATCTTCTAAATATATATACATCTAGGTGTGTACCTATATACATATTCGTGTGTCATAAGGTTCAAGGTCGTATTTATATTACAATGATCCCCTTGATTTATAAGTTATTTGCGTACCAATCCTCGTACCATATTTATGCGTATACATGTTGTCTAATATATTCCAGTGTTCGTCAATGGGGTGTACGATTGTATACTTCAAAGTTCTTAGATTAATACTATTTTCCTCATGTTTACAATTTCCCTTAGCCCATCAATTTATTTTGTCGGAAATTTCCAAATTTCAACTCCTAATTCCGAGTCTGAGTTCCTAATTAATTGACTGATTTTACTTTGTTGGTGTGTTCCTCTAACCTGAAGTTGTTTAACTTCTTACTTGCGGGCTCCACCAAACTAGTGGTGTTTAATCCATAGTTACTACTATCGAGGTCCCACTTATTTATTTTTGATGGTTGAGTTTGGTATGCTCGCATAACTAGCGAGGATACCTTTAAATTGCATTTTATTTAGCTCCTTAAGTTCCGCATGTATTGCGTCTTTCCTGATTTGTATATGTATATACATTCGTTGACGTAATATTTGCTAAATTTCATTCAGAGTTCCTCAATTTAGTCTCCGACTCTATATTTGTCTTGGTATAGACTTAAGAAGTTCAGGCATTTACTGATTGTGATGTAAACGTGGTGTTTCCAGATTTGACTTCTTTTTGTCAATGTTGTCGTTTATTTGTTGCTGTTGAGAGTGTTTATTATTACAGCAACACCGAGACAATCCTAACTGGGGTTATAATAAAGCTTAGACAAGTATGGATCGAAGTGTTCCTTGGTATGCATATCCTGTGAGTATACCGTTTATTAGAACTAGAGTTTCATTTCATGTTTTCACTGTATTAATTAGTGAGACTTCGTTTAATTTCCTTCCTAGTCATAGTGAAGGGTGAACAGGTGACCTAGAAGGTCCATCTTTTATTAAGCTGAACTCCACTGCTCTTGGTGGTATTCTAACATTCCTTCCCTAGGGTGTGTTGATTAATGATTGGGAATTAATTTTATATTGTACCCATCTTCTGTTATTTGACGCGATTATGTTACCCGTTATAGTTATGTCTGTGTGGGAATTGCAACGTTCGAGGAATCGGTTTATGATCCTTGTACCAATACGTTTTTTACTTTAGGAAATATCAAATAAGGGTTGAGAAGAACTGTTTAGCAAGAGGCCATGAGGAACAATAGGCATCAAGATAGAGGACTTGAGCTCCGTGACGAGGTCACGGTAACCATGTAATCATATACAAATGGAGAGATGGGATATGTTTGATGATGGTGGTCATTTGAGGGTCTGTGTCACACGCTAAGTAGAGACTAGTTATTGTACATACTTCTAGCCTTTGGCTTGCACATTCATATTGTTAAACTTGTTGCTCATTTTAAGTATTATAGATTGTACCAAATTTTATGGTGTAATTTTGTCTCGAAGTATATTCTCTTATTTCATTGTTTTACGAGAGGTTTTCTTGAATTAACATCTCAAGTGTTCGAATTGCAGGATTTATCTCAATCCCATCCTTAGTTTAGTTAATTGCTTATTTGAGCTTTATTTATTTCATAATTTTTGGGGTATTTCAGTCCTCTTTACTTGTGAGGTAGGGTCCTATCGACTGCTAAGCATGTCGACCCAAGTTGTCGCTAAATTGGTCCCTCTACGGGTATTATTCCTTTGGCGATGTCTTTGAACTTCACGCTCAAGTCAGGGCTTCAAATCCTGGGACTGTTGTACGATATAGTCTTTTCTTCACGGGTTAATAACATTAAGTTATTGCCGGATTGGGTTTTCCCGAGTGTGAGGAGGCTTTCTACCTCTCCGGCGTTCTTTCCCTGAATTTAACTAGGGATGTGGAGGTCGGGTGTAGGTTTTTGTGGGTATCCAGTAAACACTGGAGAAAACCCTAACTAACGCGCCTCACGTACTACCCCAACCCTTAACTCACTGTCAGAATTCCTAATCTCGGTATTTCCTGTTCCAGTCATCAGAGTGTAACTACGCTCTGATACCACTTTCTGTAACACCCCCGAATGAACATCCAACAATACAAACATCGCTCCTTGTTATATTATAGGTTAACTATGCAGCGGAATAAATTCCATCCGGGTGTCACAGACGCCAACCACCCACGTGGTTGACATGACCACTCTTCCAACACCCAGTTACGGTCGGCATGACTGGAAACAGCCCTCAACAAAATTCATATACAATATAAGATACAATTTTCAATACCGAGTTTCTACAACATGATTGCTAAATCATAAACCGAAAAGTACAACCCGGGTTTGGTAACAACCCATACACTAAACATACTATTCTAAACTCAAAATTTCATGCCCTGATGGGCTACCCCTATGGTAGTCATCCCGCCTACACTCCATTATCGTCCGGCACATTACCTGTAAAAATTGGGTTGTAAAGGACTCAAAAACTACGCTGAGTATGAACGTGTGTAGCCCGTATGTTGAATTACAGACACCACATGCTCCGTCAGACTTTTTGAGGTGGACTTTTGAAATACAAATTTCTGACGCACTTGTCCCCCGAAACCTCTAACCCTTCCAGGATGATCCTTTAATCCAAGAAGTTGATTCAGCGGATCATTTTGACTCGGTGGAGCAAATATATCTATCTCCCCTCGCTGAGAGGCTTCAGCCTAGTAAGATTATCCAAAAAAAAAGCAATAAGTTATAATTTGTAAAAAAAAAACTTTTAAACAAAACTGTTATTATTGAACAAGTTAAACACTTACAATCTTAGCAGCCAACTCGGCTGTCTCTGGTCTCGGGTGTACTACCTTCCCATCCTTATCTACTTTTGAGTGACCCAAAACGTAGAGCTGAGCTCGGTTGGCTTCATACACAGTGTCGATGGGAACTTCAACGCCATCGTCATTCTTTTTTGTGAGCAAACCGGCATCTTTCCACTTGGGAATGCTACCAGTGTATCCCTTCCGGCCCATATACTGTTGATATTTATTTTTTGCTCGGTTTGCCCTTGCTTTTTCTTGAACCTCCTATCAATACAAATCATTAAACTATTCATTAAACAATATATATACATGTTAACATTTGTGTTATACAAATTTTGATTCAAACATAATTATAGATTCATTAAATCAATGTATACCTTGAATTGCTCCGACGTGTGAAACTTCTCAAACTCTTCCCATTCTTCCTGTGTGATCATGCCATCATAAAATTTCCATGGTGGCACGTCACGTGATTTCCTGATCCAGTTCGCCACCAAGAAAGATCTGAACTGCCTCGCCCGTGCACCTATAAGTGAAAGAACCGTCGTCCGCGCTTCATCTGGTATTTTGTACCGTTGTTGTACTTGCTGCCACATTGATTCTTTCACTTATTCCTCCTCGTGCTTCCAATATTTATTAATTGAGCAACGGGACTTCGCAAGATTTCCTAACATGCTTGCGAACTCAGCTTTACAGTCTCCCCAGCTTCTGAAGTATTTATCCCAAATTAGATCAATATCTGCATCTTTCTTCAACCTCACCCCTCTGCTCGGCCCCCTACCCTTTCGTTTTTTTGACGATTTCTCTTGCTGTGACTGCTGCTGTGGCTGCTGCTGTGGTTCATAGTCCATCAAACCCGCACCCTCATCACAACATAAGTCTAGATCGTCCATATCGATGTCCATTTTGATTCCTGCATGCAATATAAATAGAAGATTTAGATAATTAACAAGTAAATGAAACTAAGAAATTATAAATACGGAAACAAAACTATCAATAAATGTAGACATAAATAAACTATTCAATGTCATTGATGGACGAAAGAAATAATAAATAAGCTCACATTAATCAATCCACATTCCTTCGTCATGGTCTGACCGCACAAAATTTGTAATATGGTCCAACTCTGGTAATTGAATAGAAAGGCTTGGTATTTCATCTTGCATGTCGTATTCATCCTCATCGACCACACCATCCACACCAACTATTCCTCTTTTTCCTTGAAGTACAAAGGACCATCTAGGATTAGATTGGTCAGAAATGTAATATACCTGTTTCGCCTTAGTTGCAACAACAAACGGCTCAACTGTGGGTGTTGCACCATCAAGATGAACTAGTTTCATACCATGTTTCTCCTCACGGTAACCATGTCTGTTGTCAATCCAGTTGCACCGAAACACACAAGTCTCATATGCGGTATAATCTAGAACCCAAATATCTTGTACAATACCGTAATAGGATTGTTTCAACTCCACTGGATTTTGACCCATACCTCTGACATTGTACGTACTCTGGTAAGCAACCACATTGATGCCACTATTTTGATTCATTGATTTTTGATCTTGTCGTTCCGTATAAAAACTGAAGCCATTTACGTCATACCCTTCGTATGAAACAACGTCAAGATTTGGACCAATTGCCAACGTCTTCACTAATGCTGGCACTGTAGTTGACTGGTTCGAAAAAACTTTATCCTTGAACCATTTCACAAACGTATTATTCTGCTCCTTTTTCAGCCTAATCTCACTCATTGTTGGATTTTGTGCTGCAAGCAGGGACAGGTGCATTTCAAAATACGGTTCTACAATTTCAAGGTGACTCAACACAACTAAGTGAGCTTTGTTAAGGGTTTCAATATCAATTCTCTTCATTTTTCTCCCAACGGTACCGTGTCCCTGGAGTCTTCCTTCATGTCTAGATCTAGGAAGACCAATGGATTCAACATCTTCCAGATAGTGAGTACAAAAATCAACAACTTCCTCTGTTATATATCCCTCTACAATACTTCCTTCCGGACGACGACGATTCTTCATTTTTTTCTTCAGTATACCCATGTATCTTTCAAAAGGATACATATAACGAAGATATACAGGCCCACACTCTTTAATCTCTCTGACCAAATGAACCAATAAATGAACCATGATGTCGAAGAATGAAGGCGGAAAATACATCTCCAACTGACACATCGTGACAACAAGATCAGCTTGTAATTTGTCTAGATTATCCACATCGTGAACTTTAGCTGATACTGCTTTGAGAAACACGCAAAGGTTGGTGATTGCGTTTCTCACCGCATCAGGTAGGATCCCACGAATTGCGACGGGTAAAAAATCTTGCATTAATACATGATAATCATGGGATTTCATTCCAACTAATTTCAGATCAGACATTGAAACAAGTTTTCTTATGTTAGACGAATACCCTGATGGCACCTTGATATTGTGGAGGATATTGCACAGACTATGTCTCTCTTGTTTTGACAATGTGTGACATGCAGGAGGCAAGAACATGCGTTTTCCACGTTCTTGTGGCCAAAGATCTTCCCTTATTTTCAAATAAATCAAATCTCTTCTCCCCTTTATGTGATCTTTGGTCTTGCCTGGTATGTTCAAGAGGGTTCCGGTAACACTTTCTCCAACATTTTTTTCTACATGCATTGCATCAATACAATGTCTGACATTTAAATGTTGCCAATACTCAAGTTCCCAAAAGATTGACTTTTTTTTCCATACACTTTTCTCGACGTTTCTGGTCGAAGGACCAAAGTTGTTGACAATATTTTGCACCTTTTTATACACCTCTGAACCTGTTAAAGGAGGACGAGACACACTGTGATCAGTCTTTCCGTCAAATTCAATCGACATCTTGCGATATCTGTGGCCCTTTGGAAGCATTTTTCGATGACCCATGTAAACATTCTTACCACTATGCTTCAAGCGGATATTTGATGTCAGCTCACCACAAATAGGACATGCACATGCACCTTTGACTGTGTAACCAGAAAGATTACCATACGCAGGAAAGTCATTGATTGTGCAATATAACATAGCACGCAAGTTAAAATTCTCTTTTCCAAATGAGTCATACACCATGACCCCTTCATGCCACAAGAGTTGTAGGTCATCTATCAATGGTTGTAGAAAAACATCTATTTTGTTGCCCGGTTGTTTTGGACCAGATATCAAAAGTGACAACAAAATGTTTCTAGGTTTCATACACAACCACGGGGGAAGATTGTAGATCATCAATAATACCGGCCACGTGCTGTGTATGCTACTTAATGTACCGTAAGGGTTCATCCCATCAGTACACAGACCTAGTCTCAAGTTTCTTGGCTCGCTGGCAAATTGAGGAAATTTCATGTCAATGTTTTTCCACTGGGACGCATCAGCCGGATGTCTCAATTTTCCATCATTTTTTCTGTGAGTCGAATGCCACCTTAGATTCTCCGCATCTTTTTCAACTGCAAATAGACGCTTCAATCGTGGTATTATGGGCAAATACCACAACACTTTAGCAGGGGATGCCACCTTACGACGATCAGTGCATTCATTTTGGTTTTTCCTCGTATAACGTGATTCCCCACATTCTGGACACTTATCAGCAAATTCATTAGCCTTCCAGTACAAAATACAACCAGATGGACAAGCGTGGATCTTTTTGTACCCCATACCCATTGGACACATCAACTTTTTTGCTTCATAAGTCGATGTTGGTAAAACATTATCCTTAGGTAGTATTGTGCTGTTCATCATCTGTAAGAGAGCAGTGAAACTCACATCACTCCAACCAAATTTCGATTTTAGATTGAAGAGTTTCAAGACTGCGCTCAATTTACTCAATTTGGTAGGATCACACCCCGAATACAGCGGTGTTTTGGATGAATCCAGCAAAGTCTCATAGATGTCTGGCCTATTGTAAAACTCTTGTTCAACATCTTCCAGCATTGCAGCAATGTCATCGTAATCTAGTTCATTGTCTACTATGTCATGGTCATCTACCACAATTGTTTGATTATCTTCAACTTCCTCTTGTTCATTACACATGACATCTACCGCCCTCTGACCATGCCACCGGACTATATCTGAATAGTCTTTTGTAAAACCACGACGAATCAAATGTTCCTTTATTTTTTCTATCCCTTTATACTTCAAATAGTTTTTGCAGTCCACGCAAGGACAAAATATGTATCCCTTATTAGCAGGAGTCAGATTATCGACCAGAACATTGCAAAATTTGTCAACTCCCTCAAGAAACTTGTTATCCAATTTTCCGCTGTACATCCATGAGTTTGCCATCTGATATCCTTTAAAATATTGTTTAGCGCCACATGTGAAAAACCAAGGGCAAGTTGAAGAATTAATAAACCAATAATCACGGCAAAAGAATTGTTGTGATGAAGACGATGATATGGACTGTTAAGTTTGTTGACTTTGCATCTTTGTCAGTCACGACGAGGATGAACAAAAGGAAGTCTACTTCATTGTGGAGGGGAATAAGGCGTTCAATGGAAGGTGGGAAGATAAAATGTTATATTTACAAGCTATTCTTTGAATGATAGAAACTAAAGGAGAGAAGATAAAATGTTATATTTGCAAGCTATGCCCTATTAATACTAAATAGTAAAAAGATATATATTCGAGTGTATAAAAGTATAGAATGAACAGTTTTCAGCCCTTATTGGGACCGTCGAAGATTTTACCCTATTGGGTATATCCTGGACGGGTAATTAACTATATATGTTGCATAAGCATATATTACTTAAGGAAAACATTTTAAATGTACCTTATTCGATGCAGATGATAAGCGTAATAGTTTGGTGATGAACAATTGTCAGAAATCCAATCAGATTAACTCTGTTTAAGAAAATAGAAAGTAACAGTACAAATTATTGTAGTGCAAATGTGATAGTCAAAACATAATAATGCAAACAGCAAAAACAGAGGCGAAGTAGTGCGTTTTAAGAAGGTAAAAATTATTGTAACATACCTTAAAAATGCAGGAGTACAATGGTCAAATTTTCAAAAGTGAAAAGTGGCAGCAGTTTTCCAGCAGCAGTTCTTCATCAACAGTAAATTAGGAGCAAATCAGCAACAAATAAGAATAGCATTAACAAATCATCAAGTGCAGGTAACAATCAAAAGATAGAAAATTTCACAAGAAAATTTCGGCATGGTCTCCCCTGTTTTTCTTTGTTTTCCCGGTTCTAAGAACCTCCACAACTTCTCTCAATAGGATACCATTCAACTCATCAAGCGCATCACTAGCAATTGCAACCAAATAATCTAGTAGCTTAGGCAATTAAGGATCAAAATTGGGCGCACGAGCTTCCTGTATCTTCCATAATGCAACATTAAATGTACCTTATTCAGCAGCCCGGTGAGAATATATGCCACAGAGAAGATGCAGCAGCCCGGTGATTATTATCACTGTAGAGGAGCGGTCAAAATAAGAGAATGAGATTGCAGAGCTTGTGTGTATTCTTAAACTGAAACTGAAAAGGACTGGAAAAATTACCAATGGTTGCTACGAACACATATCTGATCGCTCACATACTTGACTGGTTAATCGTACCTGAATGCTGCATTACCGTATACAAAACAAGTCATAAGCCGTATTACTATTTAGTCCATCATGTATCATCAACTTGTAGATTAATAAGCACCAATCAAGATGAGTAGGAGGTATGTTCTGTATGTACTTTCTTGATGTTTGATAGTGAGATTGAATGTAAAGTTTATCTTTCATAATAAAAAAGGATACTTACATCCACTTGATGGATTCGGTTGATTAAGTGTAATTAGTGAAGGACATATTTTATAAAACGTGGATTAATACTCTTTAACTATTCATAAAACCATATAACTACAATAATATGATCACCCGACAACCCATTTATTGTTTCCCCTAAACATCAATATATTAACCCATTAACAACTCGGGTTAATAAGCAGTTGAATTATACCTCCTATCTTAATGTTTTCCAACAGCGTTCTTCATCAACAATAAATTAGGAGCAAATCAGCAACAAATAAGAATAGCATTAACAAATCATCAAGTGCAGGTAAAATTCAAAAGATAGAAAATTTCACAAGAAAATTTCAGCATGGTCTCCCCTGTTTTTCTTTGTTTTCCCGGTTCTAAGAACCTCCACAACTTCTTTCAATAGGATACCATTCAACTCATCAAGCGCATCACTAGCAATTGCAACCAAATACTCTTCAACTATTCATAAAACCATAAAACTACAATAATATGATCACCCGACAACCCATTTATTGTTTCCCCTAAACATCAATATATTAACCCAATTAACAACAAGGGTTAATAAGCTGTTGAACTATACCTCCTATCTTCCCGTATAAACATTTTAACAAACATTTTAACAACCATGTCAATATGATCATTCAGATTCTGTTTACATTAATACAAAAGCAAAATTACCAAGAATGTCCACATGTACCATAAAACTTTCTTTAATTACTTAAATGTTCTTAATTGCTGAATATAAACGCTAAGCACTTAATTCACTACACTAAAACTTTCGGTGAACTAATACCAAGACTAAATTAATCACCTTGTTTTCTGTTTTGTCAAAGTTAGTCTCCCACCATCATACAACTTCAGATGCATTATAATACGAGTTCACCGAAAGTTTTAGCCCTGATCGGTTCAGTGAGGGACAATTTTATTTGAAGACAGACGCATCAACAAGGGACAGACGCATCAACAAGGGACAATTTTAGCCCAGATCGGTTCAGTGAGCAACAATGGCGGTTCAGTGAGCAACAATGGCAGAGAAAGAGAGGGGGCGACGAGTATATTACCGGTTCAGTGAGCAACAACGGCGGAAGACAGCGAGCAGAGAAAGGGAGGGGGCGACGCGCGGTGGTGTTGGGCGCAGCGGCTAGAGTGGAGACGGAGTAGGCAGCGACGGTGGAGACGGAGTACGCAGTGACGGTGGTGAAATTAATTAGGGCACCAGCAACAATGGCGGAAATCTGGAACAGAGAGGGAGGTGAAGATTCGACTGAGAGAGAGCTACGGTGCGGGGGTTCGACTGAGGAAATTAATTAGGGCAGAGAAAGAGAGGGCGGGCGAAATTAATTAGGAATTAATTTAGTCTTAGGCGTTTTAAAAGACGGTTTCTTCAGAACCGTCGTTTAATATGAGATTTAAAAGACGGTTTATCCAAAACCGTCGTTTAAGATCTACTACCGCGGAACACTTCACACTTTTAAACGACGGTCGACTCAAAACCGTCGTTTATTATCTGTTTTAAAAGACGGTTTATACAAAACCGTCGTTTAACATCTATTACCGCCGAAAGTTTCACACTTTTAAACGACGGTTGACCACAAACCGTCGTTTATTAGTCGTTTAAAACGACGGTTTATAATAGCCGTCTTTAAAACTTAACCGCGCGCACCAAAAATTAACATTTAAGACGGTTTTGTGTAGAACCGTCTCTTATAATCCGTCATTTTTGATATTTTTTCTGCCAGTTAATGGTCGGATGCACTCAGCCACGAAGGGTGGCAGCAATGAGTGTTTCTGCTCGTGTTTCTCAGGAGATGGGAACAAAACTTGGCCATAAGGTGGGTTACTCCATCCGATTTGAAGATTGCACATCAGAGAAGACAATTCTAAAATACATGACAGATGGAATGTTGTTGAGAGAATTCTTAGGTGAACCTAACCTTGCTGCATATAGTGTTATAATGGTTGATGAGGCCCACGAAAGGACACTTTCAACTGATCTATTATTTGGACTAGTGAAGGATGTTGCTCGTTTCAGACCTGATCTAAAGTTGCTCATCTCTAGTGCAACACTTGATGCTGAAAAATTTAGTGACTATTTTGATTCTGCTCCAATTTTTAAAATACCAGGGAGACGGTTCCTGTTGAGATACATACATACACGAAAGCGCCAGAAGCCAATTACTTGCAAGTTCGGTCGGACCTAAAAATTCTCCGACGAAACCTTCTGGAATGGACCGAACTTGCGACCGGACTTGCAAGTTCGGTCGGTCCAGGAAAATTCGGTAATGTGAGCTACTGGAATGGACCGGACTTGCAAGATCGGTCGTGAAATACCCCAAACTTAGATGTGGTGTTTAAATGATTAACTAAGATATAAGGAGGCTAAATAATGCCTTAAAAAACATTAAGAAACATTTCTAATCAAAGAAAATATAAGGAAACACCAAAAGAGCAGTTTAAGCAAAAATGTGCTCTAAGCTTGGAGAGACTTGGGAGAGTACCCAAATATTGTTCTAAGACCTTAGTAATATTCTAATGGTCATTTTAAGTCAATTACCAAAGAAAACCAAGCTTGAAACAAGTTAAAACACAAAATGTGCTTTAAGGAGTCTTAAAGCACGTTTTTGAAAAATTGTCTTGTAAATGAGTTTGAATGGCTAAATGTCCATCATTACTCTTAAATATATATGTGTACTATATGGTATCACATTTGGGTGGCTATATTAGTGGGAAATCAAAAATTTCACTTCTATGTGCTTTGTTTTGTGAATAGTAACTTTTACAAGCTAGTTTATAACATATGTTATCATAAGTAATTAAATTGACAAACAAAGACAAAAATACCCTTATCATAATATAGGGGGCCGGTTTTTTGTAAGTGTGGTGACTCACCACTCTTGTTAGTTTGTTAAGTAAATAAAAGATGACTCTTAGTTACTATTTACTTTACATATAAATATCTTCAAAAGTAAGTTCTATCTTCATTCTCCCTTCCTTTTCTTCATTTCCACCGGTTCCATACTCTCTTCTTCCTCCCTTCTTGCTTCTCTTTCACGGTAATACCACTACCACCATTAGAACTCCCACTTTGACCTCTTGTAAAATCTTGCTCACTTGTCCAAATCAAATTCTAAGACCACCAATCTCTTCCTCTCATCAAGCTCTCTCTTTCTATCTTTTCAAAACTTCAAGAGCTTCATTTTGGTGCCAAGTCAAACCACCATTAGAGGAGGAAATTCAAGTTTGGAGACTCCATTGGCATCTCCATTCTCTTAAGGTAAAGAAAGTGTAAGAAAATCTAGGTTTCCACCATTTTCTTCACATGTCCGAAAATTAGTGCTCATGGGACTCCATGTTTATGCCTTGTTCTAGCTTGTTTCTACTCTTCAAAGGAGAGAGGAGGTCCTTCTTGCTTCATATCCAAGTTTGTCTTGAGAAACCAAGGTAAAACAATCACATTAATACCTTAAAAAACATTTTTAACCTAGGGTTTGTTTCCTTAGGGTTAATGTGTTATCTAGTACTCATTGGAGTCATTGGATATTGGTTAGAACATTGGCAAGGAGACCACATTGGTGACCGAGATTGAACAAAGAAAAACCTAAGGAGAAAAGCTTTTAAGCTTGTGAGAAAACAAGGTAAATTACTTACCTTGAGGTGTTTTGTTTGTTTAAGGGAATGAGATGTAGGTAATAGATGAGTTTAGTGTAGAGTTTATATTGGGAAGGTGTTATATAAACCTAGGAGAAACAATGACTATACTTGTGAACTTGTGACTAAGGAGCAAATGAGAAAAAGATAGTTTAAGAATATTAAGGTGAAGTACAAGAAGCATTTTATTTCAATGGGAGCCTTGTTGAGTGTATTCGCAGGTTGAAGGCATATATATGTGGAAATTCAGTGGTTAAGATTATTGTCATTTAAGGGCCTAAGTGCCAAGCATTTTAAGTTTAAGCACTATATGATGATGTGGTGTGGTTTTGGTGTAAATTGGGTGTTAAGGTGTTGTGATGAGAATTTGTGTGATGTTGGTTGGTTGTTGATGAGAGAAAAGCCATGTATTAGGTGGTATCATATACTAGAGAACCTATGGCAAAATTTAAAGGAGAGCTTAAGTGTTAAGACATTCTAAGGGAATTTAATGACCAAGGAGGTACTAGGAAGTCTAGAGATTGTCTTGATGAAAGAGGGTGAGAATAAGGTGTTCTAAGGACTTATAATGACTTAGGTATTACTAGGAAGGATTTAGGAATCAAGAGAATGACCTTGAGTATCTAGGACTTAGGTAAATGTTGATAAAAGAAGCTAGGAAACTTGGGTAAGTTAGATGTAAGTGAGTGTGAAACTTTGAAATGCTTTAGGTGAGAACTAGAGTATAGAATCTAAGGAAGGTTTGGGTAAATGCAATAAGGCTGGGAAAGGGTGTACATGGTGTGGTCAAGTTCTTAAGGAGGAGCATTTGGTTAATTGAAAGTCTTGAGGAATGCAAGTGAGAAATATAAGAAAATAAGTGCTAAGTGTTGGGAGCTTTGTAAGAATTGAGTAAAAGTTTGAGAAGATCTTTGGAAGTTGTTTTAATGAGTTTGGTGAAGGTTACAAGGTGGGTTTAAGGTGCCAAGATGGTGTAGGACCTATTAGAACACTTGTGGAAGAGTTTGGAATTGAAAGAGGCAATTTAAGAGAAAGGTCTGTAGAGGACGACCAGGTCCGACCCAGTTTTTGGGTCGGTCGGGCCATGTTGAGCCAGTCGGAATGCCTCTGGACTGGACCGACCCAGGGGTTTGGGTCGGTCGGCTTAGCTTTGGGTCGGTCGGGCAAAGGTTTAACGTAGGAAAATGGGTTCTGTAAGGACCGACCCAGAGGGTTGGGTCGGTCGGTCTAGCTCTGGGACGGTCAGATGGGTTTCAAGAGACGGAAGAGTTTCTGTAATGGACCGACCAGGGGTAGGGTCGGTCGGTGGGTTGGTCGACCCTTAACACTTAAAAAAAAGAAAAGAAGAAGAAATTTTGAATCCTAAGAAAGGTAATAGGTAATGAGGTATACCTTTGGTAGGGTGGTAATGATTAGGACCCTAAGAACTTAAGGAATTAAGTTAAGATAAGTATAAGTTTTAATGTTTTAAGTTAAGGTCGTAAGCTAAGTGGCAAAGACTAAAGAGGGTATTAAATGGGAATCTTTAGAGACTAAGTGAGTTAAGTAAGGTGCAAATAAGTAATGACCTAAAACTGAATCTATGTTCTAGGCTTTGTGAATTGGGACTTGGAAGGAGATAAACCAAACGATCGTCGACTGTGAACGGTACAATCCTTCTTGTGACCTGCTTGCTAACGAGGTGTCCCTGCGGTGTGCTATCTGTTTACTTGCTAAGACTTAAATAAGATAAAGCATGCAACCGGTTTATTTATTCTCGTTGTGTTTGTGTTGCCTTTACACTAACCCGCGAGACTTGAGATTGTTACTAACCAAGTTTAGTACTTACTGCGTTAAGAAAGAGTTAAGTTTGTTGGTTGTTGGTTAATGCCCGTTAAGGCTTAGCTAGCACATGGTGTTTAAGAGGTCTACTAACTGGAACTTGAGTGAGGAAACCCGGGACCGATCTCCGGTCATGCATGCTAAGGAAAAAGGGGGACGGTATCTGAATCAGATCCGCCCTCCGCTTAGGGACTTGTCTTCGGACTTGTAGCCTAGGGCCGGTTGCCGGCTCAGCTACGCTGGACTCCCGTCCAGAGTAGGTGGCATTAAGATGGTGCGGTGGGATCACCTAAATCCCAGGTTCGAATTAAGCTACAACCAATCCCTTCCAGGAAAGGTTTGTATACTGAAATTAAGATTAAGATTGAGATTAAGATTAAGGTAAGGTAAGGAACTGAGATTAAGGAGAAGAGGACTAAGGAGGGGGTTACTAACCCACTTGTTAAGGGAACGCTTGAGTCGTTCATTGGTTGTGAACTGTATATGTTCATCTGTGATTATTGTTATTGCACTTCATATTATGCTTGTGTATGTAATCAACTTCCATGCTATCGACAATTAGTCGTCGTAGCCCCGTTAGCTTGGGGGCCATGAGAGGGTGTACCAGCATTCGTGCTGACCCCCTCGGGGGCTATTTTTACACTTGCAGGTAAGAGACCCATGAGGACGCACTACGAGAGTAGGAGCGGTTAGACTTAGGATGGGTTGTTGTTTTGTATACGGGTTGCGCCTGTGCTCCCGTCTGTTTATATTAAACTGATGTAAGCTTATGTATATGACTTGGGAACTCAAACTCGGTTGGTTGGCGTTTTTGGATGGTTAATATATTTTTGGTTAGATAGTGAATGTTGTTAAGATCGGTATTTCCTATGATCAGACCGTGGCAAGGTCCCGGTAGTTGTTTAATCCGCTGCGACGTTTGTGTTTGAAATGTTGAGTTTTGCGATAACCACGATTAGCTTTGGACGGGGTGTTACAAAAAGTGGTATCAGAGCGTAGTTACGCTCTGATCAAGAAATACCGGACTGGAGTAACCACCGAGTTAGGAAATAAGTTAAGGAATAAGAGTTGGGTTAAGGGTGTGAGAAGTTAGAGTGAGTAGAGTCAGATGACCACTAATAAGTGTGGATTGTCTTTACCGTCCACGGACGTTATAAATTTACTAACCAAAGCAATGGTGAGTATGAATCTAATGTAAGTTATGCTTGTTCAGATGGCAGGACGCCCTAGAGGAGGCCGAGGTCGCGGCCGGGGTGAGGATGCTTCAGGGATACCTGGAGGGCAGACGATCGCAGAGATCGTAGCTGCCGCTTTAGGGCACATGGGCTATCAGCCTGGCGTGGGTGCACCACCTCCACCGCCACAACCTAGGGAACCAAACTGGGTGAAGAGTCTTGCTGATCTTCGACCCGCGCATTTTAAGGGGGAGACCGATCCCGCCAAGCTTGAGGCGTACATCTCCGAGCTAGAGACCGCCTTCGAGACCCTTGATATCCCTGCGGGGATCAAGGTGCGCCTAGCTGCTTTCTATCTGAAGGGGGCGGCAGGCGATTGGTGGAAGCTGGTGAGGGCCGAGCATGTGGCCAATCCAGAGTTCGGCTGGGAGCAGTACACCGCCTTGCTACGAGCAAAGTACTACCCGCCCATGTCCAGACGAAGAAGCGCTTACAGTTGGATGCGCTTAAGCAGTCGGACAAGATGACAGTGGACGAGTATTATCAGAGTTCACTGCCTTGCTCCGTCTTCTGCCAGGTCTAGGGTATTCTGACCAGATCTTGGTGGACCGCTTCTATGGCGGGCTTAGCCATCGACTCCGCTACGGCATGGGGCCGACGAGTTACACTACCTTGCAGGTAATAAGAATGATTGAGATTTGAGTAAGTGGTGAATAAGATTTAGATTATGAGAAAAAGTGTGTTTGGTATTATGGAAAAGCAGGAGTGCTACCATGCCGCTGCTAAGGTCGAGATTACCGTCCAGCTGAGGGACGAAGAGAATGCTAAGAGGAAGAGTGCTGGGAAGAGCTCAGAGAGTCAAGGGCAAGGAGGGTACAAGAAGCAAAAGTACCAGCCTCAGGCCCAGAAAAATCTGAACCCGAAAGGGAAGGAGGAAAAGGAGAAGGCTACGGAAGAGCCATTGAAGCTAACATATGCTATTGCAGCTACACCCCTGCGCTCTAAGGCGCGCCAAAGGGATGAGACTGAGAGGGGAGGGTGGGCGTACCAGCGACGCTTCATCTGTAGGTGGTGTCACAAGGACCACCCCGGGCTCGACTGTAAGGGAAACAAGGTGGAGTGCAACTTCTGCGGAGTGTATGGACACCGGGCATACGAGTGTTACCGGAATCCTGCAAGCAGAGCCTATAGGCCCGATACCAGGGGCAAGGGCAAGACCGATCAGGGAGCTGGAGCTGACGGTCAGAGGAAGGTGCAGCAAGCTGCAGACAAAAACCCAAGGGTGACCCAGAAGACGGGGCCCACTCTACACATGGTGGACCGGGACGATGAGCCTGAGCCCTCATCGAGGCCAGGTACTACTATAACCATTTAGTGATAAAACTACCTGCTTACCGCATTATCATGCATGTTTGGTGAATAAGTGAGTTAAGTAAGAATAAGATGAGATTAGAACTTAAGTAAGACATAACCTACTACCACTTTAGGAAGATTCAACATCTGCTACCCTATACCATCTACAACTAGCCCGGAGCGCACCGACATCGAAACCATACATCCAACCGAACAAGGTCAGGTTATCCGCCCAGGTATGATTTTATTAAGGGGGATACCTGACACCTGAAGCACAAATAGCCATCATCAGGAGATGCAATCAACTAGGAATGGGACGGGAGGTTTTACAACCGGAGTACCAGGGGGAGCAAGGATGAAGTTAAAAATGATGAGCTTGGGCAAGGACTGGAATCCGTATGCCAAGAATTACCAAACCATGAGGGAGCAAGATGGAGTCTCACCACCGGGAATACCCGAAGAGTTCCATCCAGTTATACACAAGTCATGGAAACGCTCAGCAGTTGGAAGCTGAACCGATTCCAGACATACAGCCAGACATTTGCATTGTAAACTTCTACGAAAAAGATGGGAAACTGGGACTACCAGGATAAGGACGAGACAACGGAGTCTCTCGAAAGAGGGATACCCGTAGTGTCTGGTCCATGGAGATGATGCGGAATTTATATACGGCGAGCAGAAGCGCGCGGACCGTGCAGATAAGATAGTACTTAAGTCAGGTGATGTGTTAATTTTGGGAGGAGAATCAAGGATGTTGTACCATGGGATTAAGAGAATCAAGCTGAATACAGCACCGTCAGCAGTAATCAATGCGACGCATATGAGACAGGAAGATTAAACCTAACCTTTAGACAATATTAGCCATGTAATGTTAGAATGAGATGAGTAATGAAATGTAAAATTGAAGCACATGTTGTAACAGGATGGCATGAATAAAATAACAGTGTTGTTCATATAAATTGTTACGACTTGTTATACCATCAATACTCATGAAACTTGTGAACACAATTAGGTTATGGACTCGGTACGGAAGGTGCACTAAGCATACTCACAGAGGCACAGGCCGACGCCAGCGGAACTATCCTCACCGGCACCTTTCCGATCAATGGGATTGAGGCATCAGTTCTCTTCGACTCAGGGGCCTCGCATACCTTTGTCTCAGCACCATTGCGAGCAGGTTGGGGCTAGACGCTGATGAGCTACCGACTTCACGGTTACGCTCCCGTCTAAGGAGAAGGTTCGTTGCACTCGTTACTACCGAGGAGCCACCATCAAAATTAAGGGAGAAGACTTTCCAATCAGTTTCATTGAGTTCAGTAAGCTAGGATTTGATGTTATCGTCGGGATGAACTGGTTGGAGCGGCACAAGGGTCGTATCCTCTGCGCCGAGCATAGACTGCTGCTCAGGAGTCCGTCTGGGGTAACCATATCGTACCGCCAGAGACCCAGAGAGCCTTCGACCAAGATCATCACCACCATGGCAATGTATAAGGAGTTGAGGAGGAAGGAAGAAGTATACCTCTGCTATGTACAGGACATAGAGAGAGACCCTGAGTTCGACCCCGACTTACCGGTAGTGTCGGAGTTCCCCGACCTATTCCCACGGGAACTGCCCGGCATGCCACCCACTCGGGAGGTGGAATTCACCATTGAGCTACTACCTGGTACCGGACCGATAGCCAAAGCACCATACCGTATGGCTCCGGCAGAAATGACTGAGTTAAAAGAACAGTTGAAAGATTGTTAGATAAGGGATTTATCAGACCAAGTGTATCACCATGGGGAGCGCCAGTCCTCTTCGTGAAGAAGAAGGATGGTAGTCTCCGCCTCTGCATCGACTACAGAGAGCTGAATGCAGAGTGACAGTGAAGAATAAGTACCCACTACCCCGCATATGACGATCTGTCGATCAGTTGAAGGAGCATCTGTGTTTTCCAAGATTGATCTCAGATCGGTGGTATCATCAGATAGCCATTAAGGAGGGAGATATTGAGAAAACGGCATTCCGGACTCGATACGGCCACTATGAGTTTACAGTGATGCGTTCGGTTTGTCGAACGCACCGGCGAAAGTTTATGGATCTGATGAACGCTTGTTCCGGGAGCAGCTGGACAAGTCGGTTGTGGTTTTTATCGATGACATTCTGATATATTCAGAGTCTAAGGTTGAGCATGAGGAACATTGAGGAGGGTGTTGGAAATATTGAGGGAGAACAAGCTATATGCTAAGTTCTCCAAGTGTGAGTTTGGCTTGACCAGGTCTCATTCTAGGTATGTCATCTCAGATGCTGGGATCGCAGTGGATCCAGCAAAGATTGATGCCGTACGTACCTGGCCAAGGCCAAAGACTGTTACCGACATCCGGAGCTTTCTCGGTCTGGCAGGTTACTACAGGAGGTTTGTTAGGGATTTCAGCAAGGTCGCGAAGCCGATGACCAGTCTGATGAAGAAAGACGCACCATTTCTGTGGACAGTTGACTGTGAGAGATCATTTCAGCGCTTGAAGGACTCACTGACCACTGCACCGGTACTGACCATTCGACGGTATAGAGGGCTTTGAGGTTTATTGTGATGCATCCGGCAGAGGGCTGGGTTGCGTGCTCATGCAACATGGCAAGGTGGTGGCATATGCCTCACGCCAGTTGAAGAAACATGAGGAGAACTACCCTACACATGATTTAGAGTTGGGAGCCGTAGTCTTCGCTTTGAAGATATGGCGCCACTACTTATACGGAGTTAGTGTGACGATCTACACCGACCACAAGAGTTTGAAATATATCTTCACTCAGAAGGAGTTGAATCTCAGACAGAGGAGATGGTTAGAGTTTCTGAAAGACTATGACATTGACCTCCAGTACAAAGAAGGGAAGGCCAATGTTGTAGCAGATGCCCTGAGCCGTCGAGCACACTCACTCCATTCGCTAGTTTCTTTCTCCAGCTTGGTTGACGAGGTGCGAGAGGCTCAGAGGACAGATGAGTACATGAGAGAGGTCAGCAGAAGCTGACAGATGGACCTTTGAGAGTCAGAAATATGACTTCAGACTTCATGATGATGATCTGATAGGCTAAAGGGCCGGTTGTGCATACCACGGGGCAATGCGGATATGAAAAGACCGTATACTTAGAGAGTCACACTGTTCTTCAGTTTCCATCCATCCGGGAGCCTCTAAGATGTATAAAGACATGAAGAGATACTTCTGGTGGTCGGGGATGAAGACAGATGTTACCGAGTTCGTCTCGAGGTGTCTCACATGCCAGAAGGTGAAATTGAGCACAGAGACGGGCGGAATGGTACAGTCGATGCCATTTCCGGAGTGGAAGTTCCATGATATCTCCATGGACTTAGTTGGGCTTCCACCTGCTAGGGGGAGGTCTCAACATGATGGTGGTGGTGGTGGATCGCCTTACCAAAGTAGCCCGATTCATACCGATGAAGGATACTTGGAAGGTGACCAGATTGGCTGAGTTATTTGAGAAAGAGATCATGAGACATCACGGCATACCAAAGACCATAGTGTCAGATAGAGATACCAGATTCCTTTCGAGGTACTGGAGAGCTATAGAGAAGCGTGGGTACAGAACTCAAGCTGAGACCGCGTTCCATCCTCAGACAGATGGTCAGACTGAGCGTACTATTCAGACACTCGAGGACATGCTGAGGCGTGTGCCTTAGACTTCCAGGGCAGTTGGATTGATAGATTACACCTGATCGAGTTTTCTTACAACAACAGTTATCATGCTTCGATCAAGATGGCACCTTTCCAAGCGTTGTACGGTAGACCATGTCGTACACCGCTCTGCTGGGATGAGTCGAGGAGACGGTCATTTTAGGACCAGAATACTTGGAGCAAGTTAAGGCGGAAGTCCAGCAAATCAGGGAGAACATGAAGGCTGCTCAGGATAGGCAGAAGTGTATGCTGATTCGACGACGGGACCTGGAGTTCGCAGTGGGCGACCAGGTATTTCTGCGAGTATCACCGATGAGGGGGTATTCAGGTTTGGGCAGAAGGGCAAGTAAGCCCGAAATTTATTGGTCCTTATGAGATTACGGAGCGGGGGGCCCGGTTGCTTACAGGAAATTTACCTGCTGAGCTGGGTAAAGTGCATGATGTTTTTCATGTTTCACAGCTAAAGAAATACATGCACCACCCCTCCCATGTGTTAGAACCTGAGAGGTTGACTTTAGACCAAATATGAGATCCGTGGAGACTCCTCAGAGAATCCTGGACAGTAAGACTAGGGACACTCGCCACAAGTCAGTGCGACTGGTGAAGGTTCTATGGTTAACCAGGATGTCGAAGAGGCCACGTGGGAATTAGAGGATAGATGAGGGCGAAGTACCCTTCTTTATTTACTGACTAGATCGTCTGTATAGGGTACGGGGCGTACCCTTTTTAAGATGGGTAGAGCTTCCTCGCTTTTGAGTTAGGAAACGATCATGTTGTCGTTTGTTGGTTGTTTAAGATGGAATTTGTGCAAGTTGCTACACTTCGGTGTAAGTTTGAGTGTGTATAATATGTATTGTGTTTGAGATTGACCTTTGAGTCTGAGAGTATGAATGTGATATAAGATGTGGTATTAGATTAAGAGAACTGTGTACCGTGAATGGTTAAGCACATGTGTGAACTTTGAGGACAAAGTTCTTTTAAGGGGGGTAGATTGAAATACCCCAAACTCAGATGTGGTGTTTAAATGATTAACTAAGATATAAGGAGGCTAAATAATGCCTTAGAAAATAAGAAACATTTCTAATCAAAGAAAATATAAGGAAACACCAAAAGAGCAGTTTAAGCAAAAATGTGCTCAAGCTTGGAGAGACTTGGAGAGTACCCAAATATTGTTCTAAGACTTAGTAATATTCTAATGGTCATTTAAGTCAATTACCAAAGAAAAAACCAAGCTTGAAAACAAGTTAAAACACAAAATGTGCTTTAAGGAGTCTTAAAGCACGTTTTTGAAAAAATTGTCTTGTAAATGAGTTTGAATGGCTAAATGTCCATCATTACTCTTAAATAATATGGGTACTATATGGTATCACATTTGGGTGGTATTAGTGGGAAATCAAAATTTCACTTCTATGTGCTTTGTTTTGTGAATAGTAACTTTTACAAGTAGTTTTAAACATATGTTTATAAGTAATAAATTGACAAACAAAGACAAAAATACCTTATCATAATATAGGGGGCGGTTTTTGTAAGTGTGGTGACTCACCACTCTTGTTAGTTTGTTAAGTAAATAAAAGATGACTCTTAGTTACTATTTACTTTACTATAAATATCTTCAAAAGTAAGTTCTATCTTCATTCCCCTTCCTTTTCGTCATTTCCACCGGTTCCAACTCTCTTTCTTCCTCCCTTCTTGCTTCTCTTTCACGGTAATACCACTACCACCATTAGAACTCCCACTTTGACCTCTTGTAAAATCTTGCTCACTTGTCCAAATCAAATTCTAAGACCACCAATCTCTTCCTCTCATCAAGCTCTCTCTTTCTATCTTTTCAAAACTTCAAGAGCTTCATTTTGGTGCCAAGTCAAACCACCATTAGAGGAGGAAATTCAAGTTTGGAGACTCCATTGGCATCTCCATTCTCTTAAGGTAAAGAAAGTGTAAGAAAATCTAGGTTTCCACCATTTTCTTCACATGTCCGAAAATTAGTGCTCATGGGACTCCATGTTTATGCCTTGTTCTAGCTTGTTTCTACTCTTCAAAGGAGAGAGGAGGTCCTTCTTGCTTCATATCCAAGTTTGTCTTGAGAAACCAAGGTAAAACAATCACATTAATACCTTAAAACATATTTTTAACCTAGGGTTTGTTCCTTAGGGTTAATGTGTTATCTAGTACTCATTGGAGTCATTGGATATTGGTTAGAACATTGGCAAGGAGACACACATTGGTGACCGAGATTGAACAAAGAAAAACCTAAGGAGAAAAGCTTTTAAGCTTGTGAGAAAACAAGGTAAATTACTTACCTTAAGGTGTTTTGTTGTTTAAGGGAATGAGATGTAGGTATATGATGAGTTTAGTGTAGAGCTTATATTGGGAAGGTGTTATAATAAACCTAGGAGAAACAATGACTATACTTGTGAACTTGTGACTAAGGAGCAAATGAGAAAAAGAGATAGTTTAAGAATATTAAGGTGAAGTACAAGAAGCATTTTATTTCAATGGGAGCCTTGTTGAGTGTATTCGCAGGTTGAAGGCATATATATGTGGAAATTCAGTGGTTAAGATTATTGTCATTTAAAGGCCTAAGTGCCAAGCATTTTAAGTTTAAGCACTATATGATGATGTGGTGTGGTTTTGGTGTAAATTGGGTGTTAAGGTGTTGTGATGAGAATTTGTGTGATGTTGGTTGGTTGATGGAGAAAAGCCATGTATTAGGTGGTATCATATACTAGAGAACCTATGGCAAAATTTAAAGGAGAGCTTAAGTGTTTAAGACATTCTAAGGGAATTTAATGACCAAGGAGGTACTAGGAAGTCTAGAGATTGTCTTGATGAAAGAGGGTGAGAATAAGGTGTTCTAAGGACTTATAATGACTTAGGTATTACTAGGAAGGATTTAGGAATCAAGAGAATGACCTTGAGTATCTAGGACTTAGGTAAATGTTGATAAAAGAAGCTAGGAAACTTGGGTAAGTTAGATGTAAGTGAGTGTGAAACTTTGAAATGCTTTAGGTGAGAACTAGAGTATAGAATCTAAGGAAGGTTTGGTAAATGCAATAAGGCTGGGAAGAGGTGTACATGGTGTGGTCAAGTTCTTAAGGAGGGAGCATTTGGTTAATTGAAAGTCTTGAGGAATGCAAGTGAGAAATATAAGAAAATAAGTGCTAAGTGTTGGGAGCTTTGTAAGAATTGAGTAAAAGTTTGAGAAGATCTTTGGAAGTTGTTTTAATGAGTTTGGTGAAGGTTACAAGGTGGGTTTAAGGTGCCAAGATGGTGTAGGACCTATTAGAACACTTGTGGAAGAGTTTGGAATTGAAAGAGGCAATTTAAGAGAAAGGTCTGTAGAGGACCGACCCAGGGTCCGACCCAGTTTTGGGTCGGTCGGGCCATGTTGAGCCAGTCGGAATGCCTCTGGACTGGACCGACCCAGGGGGTTTGGGTCGGTCGGCTTAGCTTTGGGTCGGTCGGGCAAAGGTTTAACGTAGGAAAATGGGTTCTGTAAGGGACCGACCCAGAGGGTTTGGGTCGGTCGGTCTAGCTCTGGGTCGGTCAGATGGGTTTCAAGAGACGGAAGAGTTTCTGTAATGGACCGACCCAGGGGTAGGGTCGGTCGGTGGGTCGGTCGACCCTTAACACTTAAAAAAAAAGAAAAGAAGAAGAAATTTTGAATCCTAAGAAAGGTAATAGGTAATGAGGTATACCTTTGGTAGGGTGGTAATGATTAGGACCCTAAGAACTTAAGGAATTAAGTTAAGATTAAGTATAAGTTTTAATGTTTTAAGTTAAGGTCGTAAGCTAAGTGGCAAAGACTAAAGAGGGTATTAAATGGGAATCTTTAGAGACTAAGTGAGTTAAGTAAGGTGCAAATAAGTAATGACCTAAAACTGAATCTATGTTCTAGGCTTTGTGAATTGGGACTTGGAAGGAGATAAACCAAACGATCGTCGACTGTGAACGGTACAATCCTTCTTGTGACCTGCTTGCTAACGAGGTGTCCCTCGGCTTGTGTGCTATCTGTTTACTTGCTAAGACTTAAATAAGATAAAGCATGCAACCGGTTATATTTATTCTCGTTGTGTTTGTGTTGCCTTTACACTAACCCGCGAGACTTGAGATTGTTACTAACCAAGTTTAGTACTTACTGCGTTAAGAAAGAGTTAAGTTTGTTGGTTGTTGGTTAATGCCCGTTAAGGCTTAGCTAGCACATGGTGTTTAAGAGGTCTACTAACTGGAACTTGAGTGAGGAAACCCGGGACCGATCTCCGATCATGCATGCTAAGGAAAAAGGGGGACGGTATCTGAATCAGATCCGCCTCCGCTTAGGGACTTGTCTTCGGACTTGTAGCGAGGGCCGGTTGCCGGCTCAGCTACGCTGGACTCCCGTCCAGAGTAGGTGGCATTAAGATGGTGCGGTGGGATCACCTAAATCCCAGGTTCGAATTAAGCTACAACCAATCCCTTCCAGGAAAGGTTTGTATACTGAAATTAAGATTAAGATTGAGATTAAGATTAAGGTAAGGTAAGGAACTGAGATTAAGGAGAAGGACTAAGGAGGGGGTTACTAACCCACTTGTTAAGGGAACGCTTGAGTCGTTCATTGGTTGTGAACTGTATATGTTCATCTGTGATTATTGTTATTGCACTTCATATTATGCTTGTGTATGTAATCAACTTCCATGCTATCGACAATTAGTCATCGTAGCCCCGTTAGCTTGGGGCCATGAGAGGGTGTACCAGCATTCGTGCTGACCCCCTCGGGGGCTATTTTTACACTTGCAGGTAAGAGACCCATGAGGACGCACTACGAGAGTAGGAGCGGTTAGACTTAGGATGGGTTGTTGTTTTGTATACGGGTTGCGCCTGTGCTCCCGTCTGTTTATATTTAAACTGATGTAAGCTTATGTATATGACTTGGGAACTCAAACTCGGTTGGTTGGCGTTTTTGGATGGTTAATATATTTTTGGTTAGATAGTGAATGTTGTTAAGATCGGTATTTCCTATGATCAGACCGTGGCAAGGTCCCGGTAGTTGTTTAATCCGCTGCGACGTTTGTGTTTGAAATGTTGAGTTTTACGATAACCACGATTGGCTTTGGACGGGGTGTTACAGGTCGCAAGTCCGGTCCAGACAAATTTTTTTTTTTATTTTAATTAAATAACAATTATATATATATATATATATGTATATACATATACCCACATACATATATATATGTACATGTATGTAAGCATGCCAATGTTAAGTAAGGAAGTAAAACTTAAAGTAATGAAAAATAAGTAAGTAAAGTGTAAGTGTAAGAAGTATAAGGACATAGTAAGTAGGAGTTAAGTTGATGATAGTTATATTAACCATTCAATTGTATATATATAATAGGATTTGATTTGTGACACCGAAGGACGTTTGGAATCACGTACAACGGTGAACGGTATGAATTCCTCATGCCCCGTATGCTATCTTGGTTACTCTGATTTGTGTGTTGTGTGCTAATTGATCACCCAATAAGATAAATGCACGAATCGGAGTTACTATGCATACTTGTGGAAATGTAGTGTTGTATGTTGTAAATATTTTTCTTAAATCTTAGTTTGTATAATTCATGAAATGTATGGATGATAATGAATGCATGTATGTATGTTGTATTGTACTGTGACCGATTATGATTATGCTTGGACTTCTAACTTATTCCTTACAAGCTAACCATCCTAACTTAAAATGGTAATTAAATTGGAATGAGTAGAAGTCCGATATAGTTTCGGCCACGCGTGAGGATGCGGGGTCACGAGAGGTTGGCTCCAATTCCTGACTCTTAAACTAGTCCGCGGCCCAAATCCCTTAAGTGGGTAGCATCCCGGATTAGTGAGTCAAGTAAATCCCGGAGGTGGGACGGAGTAGTCCCCAGGGCCGGAGGTCCCGACGACTTAACTTGAGTATAAGTAAGTAAACAAGAATGAGTAAGAAAAGTAAATGAAAGTAAGTATAGTAAGAGTAAGTAATGTATGATGAGTAAAAGAGTAAAAGCATTCCGATTAACCCGGATGCATAATTTGGCTAACCTTGTGAAGGTAAGTAAGATGTGTGCTATTGTATTGCTGCCTGGATTTGTATAATGTATTGTATGAGCATGATTGTTGAATGTAAAGCATGTATGTATGAAAATAATGAATCGCATGTTTAGTGGACGTCAAATAGTCGGCGTGCCCTAGCTAGCACGCGGTATATGCGGAGTTCATGCGCAGCTTTTGCTGAGCCCCTTGGGGCGATGTTTTTACTACACGCAGGTACTCATGAAGGATGAAGATGCTGAGGACTTAGCTTTATTCCTTTATCTTCCTTTTTGGATTGTAAACAATGAATTTATGATGGGTGTACTAAGTAGTACATGGCTGTAACTTTTGATTAGCCGGTGTACCATGTGGTACACCTTTTTGGACATGGATAGAATGGAGCATTGGTATAGATGAGTAGGGATTAAACTCATTCTTTTGGTAGGTTGGAAACGGGAATGTAATTGGGTACACTTTAAATACTCGGTGATCCATTAATGTAAGTATTCGGTATGTGGTATTTTGATAAGTAATATAGTAGCTCGGTACGCTATGTTCATCAGACCGTCACTGTAAGTATTAGTAGCCTAGCTAGCCGTATGGGCGGTTAGCGGCATTGTTTCACCCGCCGTAGTAAGTAGTAATATTTCCGCTGCGAACTCGTAGGATTAGCAGGACGATTAGACGGTAAGCATAGGATTAACGGTTGAGGTGTTACATACATGTGTATTGGTTTTTGTTGATAGGGTAAGTCCGAATATGTTATCGGCATAGAGAACGTATTAAACGTGGTATAGTTGTTGAATTGACTCGGTTTAGAATTGGTGTGTATGTGACTCGGCTTAGAGTCGGATTGAGGGTTGTATTGTATAAGTACTCGGGTAATTCTAGTCCGTCAGACCGGTATTGTTAATGTTAGGCCTTGATAGTCACGTGGGTGGCTAACGGTGTTGTTTCACCCCCCAGTTGTTTATGAATTCTCTGCTGCGATTGTAATAATGGACGGGATGATTACGGGCTCATGGTGTAATTAGCGGTAGGGGTGTTACAACTATGCTGTCTTGGTATTAGCCATTCTGCTTAGTTTTGTAAATACACAGAAGTCCTTCTTTCTTCCCTCTTATTCTTCTTCCTTGCCTCATCTTCGTTCTTGTTCGATTTCATTTGAGAGGAATAGCAGATTGTAACAATACAAGCCCAAGTCAGAAAAGGAGACTGTGAACAATGTAAATAAATACCCTCGTATTAAATGGAATGTAAGTTTGAACATTAAGCAACATAATTTGATTATGCAATTTTACGTATATGTTTCAATTTTCAGCCAGTTATTACTTCTCATTTCATATTTAACTTCATCAGTTCTCATGAATATTGTTGAATTGTATTAGAATATAGTTGTTAGCGATCATATTTGAATTGTATGCCTGCATGGCTGTCTGGGTAGCGTGAGCAACACACCTTGTCCATCATGCTCATGCTGATCTGTATGATTTTTTAAAAAAAAATTAAAAGATCAATCAGGGCAACATAAATTGCCCCACTTGATGTGATTACACATGAGCAATAAAGGCGAGCTAATAATTTGCCTCATTAGTTAAGAGCAATGGAGGCGAGTAATACAGGTTGCCTCCATTGCTTGTGATGTAAACACTTCCTACACAGATCAAGGGAGGCGACTTTAAAATCTTGCCTCATTTTTTAAACATCAATGGAGGTGAGCTCTAATCTTGCTTCATTCGTTAGACATCAATATAGACAAGTTCAGAACCTTGCCTCGTTTGTTGAACATCAATGGAGGTGAGCTCAGCCTCATACCTTGTTGTTTCCGACGACTTCCTTTTTCTTTCTTTGATCTTTCCTCGGGTGTTCTTCGTCCCCCAGCATGGTTGGCTCTTCAGGTTCTTAAGATACCGTTGAATTAAGAAAGGAGATGAAGATTAGTGAGAATAGAAAGGGAAGGGTGGATCTATCTCTCTGATACCGAGAAAAGAATCGAAGAAGATATGTGCGGGAGTCTTCAAGATTAACGCCACAGAAAAAAAAAAGACCTTCTATTAATAGAGTAATCAACCCATTAATTAGAAGGCTTACAATATGTTATCTTTGTCCTTTCTCTTTCTCATCTATATAAAACTATAGTATTTTCACTCAGTGCTATAACTATAATAAACCGATTAACATACTACAACAGAGAGCACAACTAACAACCTAACACTAATTACGGTATTACATATAGACCAAGGAGCTAAGATGATTCTATCATAAAACATGCAGCTGCATATGGGTAAGTGGTCCAAATTGATAATGATCGATTGTCAACTTTCTTTTAGACTTACGCTAGCTTTGAGGTTACATCTCTTTTTTCAAACGAAATTAAGACTATTGTACGAAATTGTAAATGTGTAGAGACATCTTAATAACTCTGGCGCCTACAGTTTAGGGTCTTTGTTGTCACGCTAAGGAATTTGTGGATAGTTGTAACTTAGACACTCTAATTTAATGTATCCGATATTCCTTTAAACGATACAAGGTGAACGTTAACTTATAACACTACAAGAAAAACATAAAATAATGACAAAAATTACCGACTACCATTCGCGGTCGGTAATTGTGATCGGTAATTACCTACAAATTACTGACCACATGCCGACCAAATTAAACCATCATCCATGGGAAAGAATTAATAACCATTTACTGACAAATTTCTGACAAACCATTTACCGATGACCAATTTCATCGGTAAGAGTCATCGGTAAATTGGCGGTATCATTGGCGCCAAGAAACGCGGAAAATACCGACGGATTACCGACCAAAATAGTGGTCGGTAATGTAAATTAATTTACCGACGACAGTTAGTGGTTGGTATTATTATTAACAAAACGTCTCAAATTATCGATGACAAATACGGTCGGTAATTTATAACTAAAACACGGTGTTTTATGGTCTAAAATTACCGACGACAAGAGTGGTCGGTAATTTTTCTAAAATCTCAACTATTATTTAGCAAAACGTAGTGTTTAACGTTTCACTTTGCCGACCACGGGTGTTGTTGATAATTTAATAAAATTTTCACATTGATCTCACTACTAGAAAAACAGTATTTACCTACCACCAAATTGGTCAGTAAGTCGTCGGTAAACGAAATTACCGACGAGGGGATTACCGACGACTTACCGACCAATTTAGTCGTCAGTAATCCCCTCATCGGTAATTCAAATGCCGACCAAAAGGGAGCCATTCGTCGGTAATTACCGACGACTTGCCGATCGATACAGGTTGTCGGTAATCTTTTTTTTACCGCCAAAATAGTGACAAATATATCCGTCATTGATTACCAACTATTTGCCGATAACCTGTTATTTTACCGACAAAATAGCAGCAACAGTATCATTTGTTCATCACCCGACGACCTACTATTTTTCCATCTAATTGTCGAGAATTGTTACGATTGGTATTACCGACTATTTATCGACGACCTTCTATTTTACCGACTAATTACCGACCATCTGTGCAATTGGTTTGCTACCTTTTTCCAACTAATTACCGACCACATACTGCCAAATACTAGACTAATGGTCGGTAAACCGTTGGTATTTTTTATTATTTTCTTAGATTTTATGGCTTTAAAAATGTTGATATTAATAATAAAGAAGACCATGAAATACAAAAGTTACTAGAATAAGATGCAAGAAGTAGATGACTATAGATTTGAGGTGATAAACAAATAAATTTTATTTATAGAAATATTATATCACATAATATCATCCATACAGAAAAAAAATAAATGAATACCACTCACGCTATCACTCATACTATAAAATGTTGTATTGGAGAAACTCTAAAAGAGTTCCAAGTTTCCAGTAAGTAAAACTGTACAACTATTGTATTAAAGAAATTGTAAAACAATTCTAAATCATAAAACTATGTTCAAGTAAACAGAGTGACTTCAATTATAACAATTAAATCTTTGCATCCCAACTTCCACCTTGATCCATATGAGATTCCATACCATCTGTTAAATAAAACAAACAAAAAGACAAAAGTCAATATCATAGATTCTAGCCTACTGCATAGGATGAAACACTTTAACAATCTAATGTAGTTATTGGGACTTAGGTTTCGTTGTACATTTATTTTACATATAACCATATAAAATCAACAAGTGCCAGTGTTGTTAGTTTGGCCAGATGGGACCATCTGAATTCAACAATCGTAGACTTCAAATTACAAGTTCACTAAGTAAAACTAAATCATAAATAAGAAGAGTGAAATAGAAAAACAAAACAACAGCAGATAGAAATGAGGTACAAACAAGAACATCAATTTTAAGCTAATCTTATAGATATATTCAATGCAAAGCATGACTACCACACCATAAACCTATTCAATTCTATACCATAATGGCCTTTATGCATTTTATCAACCAAAAAATCAATTGAAGTGTGGACATAACCTAGTGAGCCATTGTACAATATAAACATGAAAAAATGTAACACCCCATCCACAACAACGCACTCTATAACCATCTGCAGCGGAAAACATAAACCATCACATTACTTAATCCATTGGTGTTACACGCCGTTAACCATCCACGTGGCTAACAAGGCTAATACATACACATTGTATCGGTCTGATGGACTAGATCCCCGAGCAACTACACAATACAATCCTTATTCCATTTCCAACAACAACATACATATACATCCCAACTGTACCGAGTATTTACAAACTGGTGCCGATAACAATTTCGGTCTTACTACGCCTACAATACATACGCCATTTAAATGGCTACCCAAGTATAACCACCTACCCCGTCCTACTCTCGAACAGCTTCCAGCTCCTTGTACCTGAAACAGAAAAAGGAAAGAAAGGGTGGCCCCCCCCCCAAGGGGCTCAGCACCTTTGCTGGTATGGTAATCCCGCAGCCCGCATGCTACCGGGCCACGCACAACTAATTGTCGTCTTAGCATGCGGTTGATTATATTTAAATCATGCATGTAAACCATAAACACACAACATATTGCATACGCCCAGCTATAGGGCTCAACAAACATCCAACACATCCACACATCCACACATAACAAATCAACATTGTTTCCTTTAACCCTAGAGTGGCTCTCCTCTAAACGGAGTCACTTCCTTAACAGTCGACATTTACCCATCAATCGAATTATCCTTAAACACCTATTATTAACCGGAATTCACATCCATAGTCCATGACAACATTAACACACAACACCACAATATGGTTCACACTAGGAACCTTCCACCATAGTTAATATACATAATGAGCCTGGAGATTGTAGCCAACCTCGTACTAAGCTCGCTACATAACACTCGCTACCGTCCTTATAGTCGGGCGAGTAACCTTCCTAAAGGTGGATCGGATTTGGTGATCCGAACACACCACACAAACACAAGTACAACCATTGTATGCCCCTGTGGCCCGACGTGAGTCAGTAATATAGCTTTGGTTAAGCTAAAGGGAAGATTGGAAACCCAATGGGAAAACAACCATAACATACACCAAGAGAGTCGAACCGGGTATGACATCGACTCCCATCCATCACACGCGTGGCCGGAACATGACCGGACTCCTCACCCCCCATTAGCACACATATACTTATAGATAAGTAGTTAGGGCTCATTATGGAACCTATCACATCCACACACCATTCGGTATCACAACCGTGTTAAACATGCAAGGGAGGTTCACACACTTGCAAACAATAACCATACACAACTAACTCACACATAGCCGTGGTTAGAACGCTCCCAAGGTTTGGGTTGTTAACTCCGAATACCGATTTCTCATGTGTTCCTAGTTTTAGTTAGCTAAGGTTTAACACTTATTTGAGGTTAAACGGTATCGGAGTCCAGATTCGCCACATAAATGAATTACTATAAACTCATTTCATGTTTTATCTTACAAGGTGGCAAAACACACAGAAAAACACATTGGCATACAAGCCGGTGTAATCCGGTAGGACACAGGTTGCAAGAAAACCGTACCTGTCACCATCGTCCACCCTAACGTGTCGTCTTAAGTTCCTTGAACAGTTCTCGAACAACTGGTAACATTACATTTACTTTTATTAACATCGGGGTAACACAATTGTTTAAAGTCTAATGCTCATAACTTACCCTCGTTAAATAACTTGCCATTTTTAACTTGTTTTACTTTCACATTTTACTACAACTTTTCAGCCACTTGATTGTCTTCATAACACACCTAACATGTCCTTAACACCCTTATAACATCATTACTTATCAATCCCCATCATTACACATCATTTTCACACCTTAAACAACATTTTAGAGTGGTCCGGGACTTGGTCCTTACCTTAAGTCCCGGATCAACACTTACACAAACTCACGGTATGTTTTGATAGGGTGGTCCGGGACCTTGTACTCACCCTAAGTCCCGGACCAAGACAGTCTTGTACTCTCGGCTACATTTTAACAGGGTGGTCCGGGACTTCATACAGGTCCTAAGTCCCGGACCAGTCTAGGCAAAAAAACTCTCGGGTGATTTAAGGAGGGTGGTCCGGGTCCTTGTACAAGACCCAAGTCCCGGACCTAAAACTATGTATAACTCTCGGCACTTTGTGATATATGGTCCGGGATTTCATCCAAATCCCAAGTCCCAGACCGAAGCTACAGAATTGACGTACTCGCATTTTTTCAAGTCCTGCTGCGTAAGTTCTTTACGCCCATCATATGTATAAACTTCCCAGTGATCTTAGGTACACTCTTATACTTAAAACTTCACCAAATATACACCACATAACAACATAGTGCACAATTTAAATTGCATAGCACTTAGGCTCTTAAAATGCATATATCTTAAACACTGAATTTCCCACAATATATTTGCCTTTGACCTGCAAATACACACAATAATACGTATGTCCTTTACTAGTCTCTTTGAGAACATTTTTCTAAGTCATTTACCATTGGCTCTTTAGGTAGTTTCAGTAGACAACGTAAGCTCATTTCCAAAGGAATTTTAAGCTATTTTTGGGTTAACATAAAACATGGAGGAAAAACCATTTTTCTTTGAGTTTCCTTACCTTGAAGCAAAGAAGAACAATAATACGTGAAAAGATGAACTCAAGCTCCTTCCATGGAGATTCCTCTTGGCACCAAAATGGAGCTCTTGAAGATTTGAAAGGACCAAGTTGAAGAGCTTGACGAGACTAAGAGATCGGTGGTCTTAGTTTTTGATTTGGACAAGTGAGCTAGAAGTTACAAGGATTTGAAGTTGGTATATGGTGCTGTACTGGTTCGTTCGTGAAAGAGAGAAAGGAAGGGGATAGTCTACGTGAGACAGCAAGGAGGAAATGAAGAGGATTCACTGATTGCAAGTGCTTTGAAGATAATTGTTACGTAAAGCAAATAGTGCTTTATAAAGTAGTATAGTATTTTATTTATGTCTTCCTTCACTTATTTGATTGCAGGTGGTGGCGACTCACCTTACAAAAACTGGCCCCCATATATCATAAGGGGTTACCTAGTCATTATTGATCAATTAAATCTTATATTGACATAAGTTACAAACTAGCTTATTTTAGTTACTATTCACTGAAACAAGACACGTAGAAACGCAATTTTTACTTTCCCATTAATGTAAACTTCCAAATGTGATACTAAATAGTACACATGTTAATTAAAGAGTAATGATGGACATCTAGCCATTCAAAACTCATTTACAAGACAATTTTTCAAAAATGTGCTTTAAGACTCCTTTAAGCACATTTTGTGTTTTAACTTGTTTTCAAGCTCGGTTTTCTTTGGTAATTGATTTAATAAGCTCATTAATATATAAATAAGGTCTTGGTAAGTTCATTAAGCCTTAACCAAGATTATCCCAAGCTTAGAGCATATTTTGTCCTTATTGCCTTTTTGGCAATTTATTGTATTTACTATTTATTAAATTGTTTACTAATGTTTCTAAGACTCTTTTTAGTCTTAATAATTTATTATTTAATGTTTAAACAACATATCAAGGTTTGGGGTATTTCAGTCTACCCCCCTTAAAAGAACTTCATCCCCGAAGTTCACACTTCCCACATATCATTGGTTTAGAATACGGGAATTACTTGTATAATAAAACACTTCCATAACCAACACACCTTACACCACAACCTCGGACTTGAAGGTCCGGGTACACATACACATCCATCCATAACATATCATTCTCACATGATTACCTCGGACTCAATGGTCCGGGTACTTTAACAGTATTGTACTCACATAACAACCCTCAGACTCTCAGGTCTGGGTAACATGACCACCTTTGGACTCATAGGCCCAAGTAACATAATCAATTCAGAACTGAACCACATCAAGACTCATGGTCAAAGTAACTTTTATTACACCTATCACACAACATGTCTAAGCATGTATAACCAACAGAAATACCTTTTCCATCTCTTCATGGGCTTGAGTCCCATGTTGAGTACATATACACTGTGATCCCCGCAGAACCCGGTCACGATGGACACCTTCTGGTCCCCGTTCCTTTGGGAGATCAAAACATTCACTTCATTTTTAACATATGTACTTCTCATGTCACCGGTCTGAAGACAAAGGCTCATACGTCCTCAGCTCTTGAGCAAGTACTACAAAAATATTCTTTACCAGGTTAAGTAAACAAGAGAATCCTTTATTCAAAATATCAATCCACTGTTTTGGAAATACCAATTGAAAACCCTTTTGAAAATTCAATACAACTCCAAGTCCAACTTATGCTCTTTGCATCCTTTCTTAATGGTGTTTTTGTGACCACTTATAGGGAGCTTCAAGAGTCATCCAACCCTGATGTGATCAGCATCAGTGTTGAACTATCCTTCCACCCCAATTTGTGTTCGGCTTCCCTTGATCACATGCAAATCAAGTTCCACCTCCCACTTCATTTTCAAGCATCCACTAATACACTCATTTCCAATTTTCTATCTTTTGGTTTTTCTAGTCGTAACCATTACATCTCCAAAGGATAGAACTCAGTCTATCAGTTACCTCTATTCACTTTAATCCAGTTACCTAGGGAATCTTATTCTCACTAGGTTCTATGTCGGTTTCATAACTTTTCATAGGTCACTATATTGTACATATACACATATTTTATCAAAATACAACACACAGTTTTACATTTAGTATCATATAAACATATACTGTTGGGGTCTTAGTTCCCCGGGAGTTTCTTTACTCCCACACGTATACTCTCACACACAACTGTTGCCAAATGAACACATTCATCACAATGGTATTCGCATCTTCTGTGCGTAATTACCACAATTAAACCATGAATGAATGTGTATGTTTATGTAACACACACACCACTCATCAAAACAAATTATTTTGTGCTATGCACACCATAGTTCACGTACACTTGTACGGTAATAGACACTAAGTCGTTTTGCGCTCTACCCCCCTTAAAAGGGATTACGCCCACGTAATCAATCACTTACTCATTATTTTATAACATTCTACCGTCGTGAAGTGTTTAATCCCCACACGGTTTATTTTACTTTGTGTTTTGGTTTGGGGATCTTAGCCATATTGGCGGTTTAGTCCCTAACCATGAATTCTCCTTAGAGTTTATCTAATTCATAACCAGTTTCGATTCTGGCCTGTGAAACTTCTAGGCTTTAATAATTAGCCATTCATACATATTCACAACGCACATCCATCACTTGGATCGCTGGCTCACTAGTTTCTGCTATGCGATTCCTGATAATTTAGAACTTAGTTGTTCATACATTATTCTTACTGTATTATACATCTCTGATTATCATCTTTATCTTGGTAATAACGATTTCTCCACCGACGCGTGGTATTTCTTTCCAAGGCGAAATCGGTGAGTTACAAACTTTCTATTCACTTCCATGATAATTTACTGTATTCCACATTGATTTACTTAATTTCTTTCAATGTTTGAGCTACTACCTATATGTAGTACTCTGTCGGTTAATTCCAACACCTGTGGTATATTCCATACCATTGTTTAACATACTGTGTAACTATAGTCACTTATTATGAATCAAGTATCCTTCCATTGATACGACCTTGCATTTCATATGCTTCGGTCTTTATCGTGTTATAACTCTCTTTATACTTCTACCACATTTGACATTTTCCGAATTTCTAGCAACCCCACTCGATCATTACTGTACAAGAGCAATACCAAAACGCTCAGTCATACAGAGTGCAGAGGCGTAAACTCTTGACAGTAAATCTCTTTTGCGATTTCAAGGGATTTACACTGTATTCCTTATCATATAGTATCAAATACTGGCTTGCTGCCCAGTCTGTATGTCATCACTTATCTTACATGTTCATTGTGTCTAACTCATAACTGTGCTTGTTGGCCATTTTATTATTTAACAATACTCATGCAACGGTCGCTTGCTGCGCACCGTGCGGTTACTCATTGTATAACATCAACTCGCACTGCATCAGCTATTATATCAGCTTCCGCCATTGCACTGTGTTTCGCCATCTATTTGGCTGATTACTGTATACTCTATTCTTCGAGTCTTTATGCTCCTTGAGCGTTGTTCATTACACATTTAGCATCACACACCTCTGGTGGTTGCTATTCGACTTATTACTCTTCAGTCTCCACAACTGGTACAAACACTCATTTCCGTATGACGACCACTCAAATCATTCTTGGGTAGTAACAACATGGTCGACCCTTAACACTTTCCCTGAACTTAATTCACATAACTACCGCTGTTGCGGTCTCACAATATCAAGAGGTATCCCCACTCTAAAAGCAGTGGTTCGTTATCCGCTTTATTCACTTATATAATCATAAACTCCTGTAATCCAGTTAAAATTTACTTAACACATTTTACTTGTGGCTTATAAGCCCTATTGCCTCTAGCTCTGCTCATTGTAGGCTGTTCACATACATTTACTTCCCCATATAATATTACATGGCTTATGGGTAGTATTGGGCTCCATGACAAGGTCGTTGTATCACGGTTCCTTTCATGGGATGCCCCTTCAAGGATGTCAGACTTCCTTCTGACGACTTGTGTTTAAACTGGGTGTTAGTTTCAACCCTTGCATTTTTGCCACGTTATTTGTTGAACCATTGTTGATCCAAACACCCTTTTAAGGACAGCTCCTGGGTGTTATTAGGTTATGCCATTACATCTGGCTTGCACTTATGAGTGCGTTTAATTAACTACACTGTCTTACATTCTTGGCTGGTTAAATATTCTCTTCAGTGAGGTTGATATCTCTAGTGATCATCTCGGGAGTCTCATCCCGATCACTGCACATTAATGTATCCATAATAGGCATCTGCCTCACCATATGTAGGCTGGGTACTTACTTCAGCCATTACATCTATCATTCAGGATTCTTAAGACATATTTCATGTCCTTACTTACCAACCAGTACACTTCGCACTTGTTCACCTTTAAACGTTTCCTTAAAATGAATTCACCGATTCTTATAGTCTTATTGACCTTACTGGTTCCTCCACTTCCACCATTCTTGGTAATTTCTAACTTTGTCTGTTTTCTTTACTTCGGTCCGTAGTATGGAGTCGACTACTTCCCGTGTTCCAGACTCCACTCGTATACATATGTGGGGTATCCTGTTGATACATTGCTACTTACCCAGTTAACCTATAAGAAGGTCTGCCAGGCCCACAAGCTCCTATCGGAGTGCGGTCATCCCACAATTCAGTTGGTACACTCGTAGTGTCCGTCACGCGCCTAGGTGAGGTATTCTGCTGTCAACTCCCTTATATTATCCTGTGATAATATGCATTCCGTCACTCGGGCTGTTACCCTTGGATTTACCGGTCAGTCCGGTTATTTAAAGGTCACTGGGTATAACTTACCTACCATGTGACACTGAGGCCGGTGTAGGTGTTCTGGTTTGGTTTCAAAGAAAGTTGGAAATTAAATGGGTTTGAAAGAAAATTCGGTTTGAAAAAGGTTTGGAAATGAATTTAAGTCTAAAAGAAAATTCTCGTGGTTTCACAACATTTCCTCGCTTTAACCAAGTCTAGCTTCTTGCTGACTGGTGTACTTCCAATTACAGAGGTCAGGCCGCTAGCCCTTCCACAACTATGTTGTTTTCACTTAACTTCACGGTACTTTACTAAGTGCTTTGTAGTTGTAAAAATTTTCCCCGTACATTCTTGTTATAGCAGCACTTGCCATGGCAAGTGCGCCATACTAACTGGCTGTCAGTTCGACACACATCGGTTGGGTACTGCTTTCACCCTCCTGACACCAGTGGCCTTGTTGGCCCTTACCTTATCTTACAGCAGCCTTAACAACAAATCTTCTGGGTACTTCTCATCGTTTACACATGATAATCATTAACTAGGGTGTTTCCCATTCTGGGAGACCCCCTTTTTTGTATTACATCCTCCTTGTACTACGTTGTAGTTCCTTAATCGGCTGGTATACCGTTGGTGTACTAGTTATAATTGTAGTCCCGTAGACACTCGTCTCGGATTTCGTTACCTCACTTCTTGCCTGTTGCACGTCTGCTGCCTTGCAAGCTGGTTTTTTTCGACTGCTCGGCATGTCGATCCAGGTTGCTGGAAATTCTATTCTCTTATGCACACAATTATTCACCTTTCGCTACCTCATGCGGCAGGCATTGTTAAAATGGGAACCGTCTTCGGGATTCACACCTTCGGGATCTACCGTGTGACAGGTTCTCCGTACTTATAAGGACATTTAAATACAGCCGATCGGGTATTCCCGAGTACGAGAGGACTTCCATCTCTCTGGCGTTCTTTCCCAAGTGTAACCAGGGATTGTGGAGGTGGGATGTATATAGTAGGTTTCCAATATTCCGCTGGTCCTCCTGACTAGCGTATCTCTCCACGCTATCACTCATCCCTTAACCCACATGTACTGAAATCCTAACTCGGTACTTCCTAAGCTCGGTAATTCAGTCATCAGAGCGACACTTCACTCTGATACCACTTTTTGTAACACCCCATCCACAACAACGCACTCTATAACCATCTGCAGCGGAAAACATAAACCATCACATTACTTAATCCATTGGTGTTACACGCCGTTAACCACCCACGTGGCTAACAAGGCTAATACATACACATTGTATCGGTCTGATGGACTAGATCCCCGAGCAACTACACAATACAATCCTTATTCCATTTCCAACAACAACTACATATACATCCCAACTGTACCGAGTATTTACAAACTGGTGCCGATAACAATTTCGGTCTTACTACGCCTACAATACATACGCCATTTAAATGGCTACCCAAGTATAACCACCTACCCCGTCCTACTCTCGAACGGCTTCCAGCTCCTTGTACCTGACAAAAAAGGAAGAGAGGGTGGCCCCCCAAGGGGCTCAGCCCTTTGCTGTATGGTAACCCGCAGCCCGCATGCTACCGGGCCACGCACAACTAATTGTCGTCTTAGCATGCGGTTGATTATATTTAAATCATGCATGTAAACCATAAACACACAACACATTGCATACGCCCAGCTATAGGTTTCAACAAACATCCAACACATCCACACATCCACACATAACATCAACATTGTTCCTTTATCCCGAGTGGCTCTCCTCTAAACGGAGTCACTTCCTTAACAGTCGACATTTACCCATCAATCGATTATCCTTAAACACCTCCTATTATTAACCGGAATTCACATCCATAGTCCATGACAACATTAACACACACACCCACAATATGGTTCACACTAGGAACCTCTACCATAGTTATATACATAATGAGCCGGAGATTGTAGCCAACCTCATACTAGAGCTCGCTACATAACACTCGCTACATCCTTATAGTCGGGCGAGTAACCTTCCTAAAGGTGGATCGGATTTGTGATCCGAAAACCACACACACAACACAAGTACACCATTGTATGCCCCTGTGGCCCGACGTGAGTCAGTATATAGCTTTGGTTAAGCTAAAGGGAAGATTGAAACCCAATGGGAGAAAAACCCATAACTACACCAAGAAGTCGAACCGGGTATGACATCGACACCCATCCATCACACGCGTGGCCGGAACATGACCGGACTCCTCACCCCCCATTAGCACACATATACTTATAGATAAGTAGTTAGGGCTCCATTATGGAACCTATCACATCCACACACCATTCGGTATCACAACCGTGTTAAACATGCAAGGGAGGTTCACACACTTGCAAACAATAACCATACACAACTAACTCACACATAGCCGTGGTTAGAACGCATTGGCATACAAGCCGGTGTAATCCGGTAGGACACAGGTTGCAAGAAAACCGTACCTGTCACCATCGTCCACCCTAACGTGTCGTCTTAAGTTCCTTGAACAGTTCTCGAACAACTGGTAACATTACATTTACTTTTATTAACATCGGGGTAACACAATTGTTTAAAGTCTAATGCTCATAACTTACCCTCGTTAAATAACTTGCCATTTTTAACTTGTTTTACTTTCACATTTTACTACAACTTTTCAGCCACTTGATTGTCTTCATAACACACCTAACATGTCCTTAACACCCTTATAACATCATTACTTATCAATCCCCATCATTACACATCATTTTCACACCTTAAACAACATTTTTAGAGTGGTCCGGACTTGGTCCTTACCTTAAGTCCCGGATCAACACTTACACAAACTCACGGTATGTTTTGATAGGGTGGTCCGGGACCTTGTACTCACCCTAAGTCCCGGACCAAGACAGTCTTGTACTCTCGGCTACATTTTAACAGGGTGGTCCGGGACTTCATACAGGTCCTAAGTCCCGGACCAGTCTAGGCAAAAAAAACTCTCGGGTGATTTAAGGAGGGTGGTCCGGGTCCTTGTACAAGACCCAAGTCCCGGACCTAAAACTATGTATAACTCTCGCACTTGTGATATATGGTCCGGGATTTCATCCAAATCCCAAGTCCCGGACCGAAGCTACAGAATTGACGTACTCGCATTTTTTCAAGTCCTGCTACGTAAGTTCTTTACGCCCATCATATGTATAAACTTCCCAGTGATCTTAGGTACACTCTTATACTTAAAACTTCACCAATATACACCACATAACAACATAGTGCACAATTTAAATTGCATAGCACTTAGGCTCTTAAAATGCATAAATCTTAAACACTGAATTTCCCACAATATATTTGCCTTTGACCTGCAAATACACACAATAATACGTATGTCCTTTACTAGTCTCTTTGAGAAAATTTTTCTAAGTCATTTACCATTGGCTCTTTAGGTAGTTTCAGTAGACGACGTAAGTTCATTTCCAAAGGAATTTTAAGCTATTTTTGGGTTAACATAAAACATGGAGGAAACACCATTTTTCTTTGAGTTTCCTTACCTTGAAGCAAAGAAGAACAATAATACGTGAAAAGATGAGCTCAAGCTCCTTCCATGGAGATTCCTCTTGGCACCAAAATGGAGCTCTTAAAGATTTGAAAGGACCAAGTTGAAGAGCTTGACGAGACTAAGAGATCGGTGGTCTTAGTTTTTGATTTGGACAAGTGAGCTAGAAGTTACAAGGATTTGAAGTTGGTATATGGTGCTGTACTGGTTCGTTCGTGAAAGAGAGAAAGGAAGGGGATAGTCTACGTGAGACAGCAAGGAGGAAATGAAGAGGATTCACTGATTGCAAGTGCTTTGAAGATAATTGTTACGTAAAGCAAATAGTGCTTTATAAAGTAGTATAGTATTTTATTTATGTCTTCCTTCACTTATTTGATTGCAGGTGGTGGCGACTCACCTTACAAAAACCGGCCCCCATATATCATAAGGGGTTACCTAGTCATTATTGATCAATTAAATTACTTATATTGACATAAGTTACAAACTAGCTTATTTTAGTTACTATTCACTGAAACAAGACACGTAGAAACGCAATTTTTACTTTCCCATTAATTTAAACTTCCAATGTGATACTAAATAGTACACATGTTAATTAAGAGTAATGATGGACATCTAGCAATTCAAAACTCATTTACAAGACAATTTTTCAAAAATGTGCTTAAACTCCTTTAAGCACATTTGTGTTTTAACTTGTTTTCAAGCTCGGTTTTCTTTGGTAATTGATTTAATAAGCTCATTAATATAAATAAGGTCTTGGTAAGTTCATTAAGCCTTAACCAAGATTATCCCAAGCTTAGAGCATATTTTGTCCTTATTGCCTTTTTCGCAATTTATTGTATTTACTATTTATTAAATTGTTACTAATGTTTCTAAGACTCTTTTTAGTCTTAATAATTTATTATTTAATGTTTAAACAACATATCAAGGTTTGGGGTATTTCAAAAACAGAGGATTCTCTTCAAAATCAGCATACCTAAAATGAAAGATAAAAGATCAATCGAAGAAGCCTAATGCCAAATTGAAACAATTGTATGCAATCACTGCACTGAAAGAACGCATCAAAACTGTATCTGAGATATGAAGTTAACAAGAGATTACTCAACAAATTAGGAAATAAAAAGCAGAAGTTGTTAACATATCAATTGCTTCAATAGTGAGTCTCTTGTCAATTCATACACGGAGTAATTTTATGTTTACAATACACCAGAATCATTCCTGAGAACAAATTGGAAGGCTCTCCCAAATAACTTCCAGCAAGCTTATAGTACTTGTTTAGCTGAATCAAGAACAAACATAGATGCATATGCAGAGGAACTGACATATGGATCAAATAAGACTACATTTCCTAACTTCAAAAACAATCACAGACATCTTTAGTTCTAACACGTCTTACTAGCATTTTAACTGCTGAAACTGATTGATCATAGCAGCAGCAAATAGATGCAGAGGAACTGATATGAAGATCAAATAAGACTACATTTCCTACTTCAAAAACATCACAGACATCTTTAGTTATAGCACGTCTTACTAGCATTATTGTAAGACTTAAAATGCTGAAATTGATCATGGCAGCAGTAGCAAATAGATGCAGAGGAACTGATATGTAGATCAAATAAGACTACATTTCCTAACTTCAAA
>JAIOTZ010000836.1:0-43587 GCA_023374045.1 Limonium bicolor
CTGTAAGAATATTGGTGGCGTTCTTTAAGATTGTCACCATTGCAACATTCATGTACTTCAAGCTGACATAATTAGTAGTAGCATTCATCTATCGATTAGATACAGCTAAATAGAGTAAGAATTAATGCCAGATTCTGGATATATAGCAAAGCAATTGATGTTAATTAATAGTTTAGGCAGTACGTACCTATACATTCCTGAAACAAGCATTCCAAGAAACACAATATTAACTGGAATCCATATCCTGATAAGCTTCCAATTGAATCTTTCAACGGTAACAACTCCACTCAAACCCAATAACAGAACGATTAAAGTACTGATTAGATTCTGTCAGATTCAAAGAAAGAATGCATTAATACCATATGATCTTATGTATCAAGCAAAGAAGCTGAACGAAATTAGCGGCCGGGCGCGTGCGTACCTGATAAAACATCAAGGATATCCCAGCATTGAAATTATAAGTTGATAATGCGACTTTGTTAAGTAGTATCATAGCACATGATGATATACAATAAGTAGTTCCAGATAATAGTGGACCGCTTAATCTTCCACCACTTCCATGCTCTCTTGTTTCTTCACCGTCATACTGATCAACTTGACTCTCTACACTACTACCGTCTGACTGGGGGATTCTGTACGTGTATAGTTTCATTAATTATACTGGAAGATTCCGGCCAGCAGGTCATGACTCTTGAAATAAATGAAAAAATTTGGTCATTTATAAGTGATACTTAATTAATTAAAGAAATTTACTACCGTGATGATGACCTGCGCTCCGCGGATCCCATGGTTTGATGAATAAGTTTTCGGCCATGGCTGAGTCCATCGAAGATCTTGTACAGTGTTTTCTTTCCAAGACTTAGTGTTACTTGGTCATTTATATACCTTATCTCGGTTTCATATGGTTCGTAGTCTTCAACTATTTCTATCTGGGAACCAGCTGAACTAGTCATTTAGATCAACCTGGAATATATATATGTAGATAGATGGATTAGCACAAGCTGGAGTTAGTAGAAGTATATATATGCAGCAGTACTATATATACTAATCTTGAATAGTTAAAACAAGAAATTAACATAACAATTAATCATGCATATACTAGCTATTTGGAACATATGAACATAGACTAACCTGGTATAAGATCAACGAATAGCTGATCACTTATTAGACAAATCAAGAAGGCACTCTGAAGCGAGACATAAAACTGCAATGAAAAGTGAGGAAGAAATTAAAAAGTGGGGAAGGAAGAGAATATGCCGACCCATCAGATTTGTTCATTGATTGAGATTAACGTGATACGTCCCTTTTTCTTCATAACACGCAAAGCGACCGGGTATTCAATTTCAACACGCGGAAATTACAGCTCCCCCAGCTGGAGAATAAAAACCAAAACAAAAACAACTAATGTGAAGTCTCTAAACAAATCTACTCTGGGTTGTTTTCTGATTCTGGTAAGAATTCATATACTCGCTTCCTTCATTAGGAAGAAACAAACATGGTCGCGAGGAAGGAGGAAGATCGATCGAATAAAAAAGAAGCGAGATTTATGGAGAAAGCAACATGATAAGAAGACGGTAACAGTACATGATGATAATCAATTCTCGCACCTATTCCGCGCGAGGCTTTTTGCGCCAAAAGTCAAACATTTTGAGTTCACACCATTTATTAGAGGATGAAGGAAACCAGTATTCTTGAACAATTCGGTCAAACATGGAGTAGATGCCGTTGGAAAGGAGAATTGGCAGAACAGAAGCCGAAAAAGTGAGTATTCAAGAACCAGCAAAAGATTTATCTACGTTACGCTGGCTTGCCCTGGACTGCTGTTGTTATATGTAGTGCAATGCGAGTGCAGGCGAAGACCGTTTCTTTCGCGCGGAAAGACCGGGAACCCGTCACGAGGAGAATGTACGTAGTGGAGGTAGTACTACGGACCTGCTCTGTCCAGCTGCTGGATCGTGGCACTAGTAGTACGGGCTATAAGCGGTGCCGGCGGGCCGGCCTTACATTAGCGCTTAGCCTAATTAATTCGGTGCTGTCGGTCATGAAACTACTTAATTAAGTAGAGGTCCAATGTTTTACTGTATTGGGCCTACTCAGCCATTCCTTACTGGGCGGGCTAAACTTCGTGTTGTTATTGTACTGATGAGACGAGAATTTAAGAGTGTGATTTTAATTTAGTTTTATTTTTTGAGGAAAAAAATATGTAAATTACTACTCCACTAGTCTAGTAGTGAGCAATTTCCGCATTACCTCCCGAAAACATACTACTATCATTTTTTAGATAATTAATTGAAACAAGAAATTCTTAACACCACTAGTGAAAGAATATAAATTTTGATGAGTTAATTCCAAATGAAGCTTGAATTGGGCACACATAATTGATTCATTTCAACCTAATTCTAACCATAACCGTTTGTAGTCAGCTGCAGATAATAAAGTAGAGAAGAAATAGTGTGACCGGAACTAAAATTGATTGCAGTCGTTAGATGTAATATTAAAATAAAATAAAGGAGAAATTGTGGAACCGACCCTAAAAATTGATGCAAAAACAATGCCAAACGTTAGAAGGTGCCATAAACGCACCCACTCAAAATTAGTATTTGCACTAGGATAACACAAATTCGTCATGATCCATTGGGCATTAATGTATTAAAACTTTAGAGTAAATTACTTTAACCCCTTGAGGTTTGGCGATATTAGAAGTTAGCATCTTGAGGTTATCAATATATCTGGCAACCCCTTGAGGTATAGGGATTCTTGACAGTGGGCCCCTCAAACCATAAATATGTTTTCTTTGACACTAAGTCCTTCCTACCTGACAACTTATCTCTTAACATGTTAGATTTTCACTCACTGTGTCATATGTTGCACTAGGTAATACTTAAATCATAATCTCAACCACAAACAATCTCTCTCTCCCCAAAAGCCTATTATTTGACAAAAAAACATGAAGGTGTGACTCCTACGTACATTTTTGTTGCTTAGTTAGAGTTATAGTTTTTGTGTTTGGTGATGCGAAGGGAAAAAAGGTGATTAAAAAATAGAGATAGATAAGAAGAAAGAGAATGAGGGTGTGATTTTGTATTAAGTATTGTCCGATGTGCCAATGTGACATGAAGAGATTGCTGGGATGGAGGGGATTAATGCATAAACAAACAAATTAATAGTTTTGGGGGCCCATTATCAGGAACCCCCATACCTTGAGCGGGTTGCCAGATATATTGATAACCTGAAGATGCTAACTTGTAATTTCGTTAAACCTCAGGGGGGCTTAGAGTAATTTACTCTAAAATTTATGACATATTTGGTTTAGAAACAACGCAAGAACAACCGAGCGCGCATCCCCACCCCTGCAATTCAGTGGTCACATCAAGTTGTTGTCCGTTCATCAATATCTGTCGTTTTAGAAATTTTACATATTTATTAAGAAAATTAGAAAAATGACGCATGTATACTTACTTTTTACTAGTCTATCTAAATAATAATTACTTTTGTGTTGAACAGTAGGGTCAAAAGTGGAAAACGGTGTCAAAAAGCTAGAATGTCTTAGATTTTTTTAACAAGATTTAAATCCTAAAACAACAGATATTAATTTTCGGAGAAGGTAGTTATGAGCTACTGATTAGATGTTTGTTTGACATTTACTTATTATATTAATTTAAAATAGTTATAACTTGTATAGTATAAGTTCAAACTGAAAAACAATTTATATCATTGTTCTTTTAAATCAACGCTCTTCAAAATAAAGCCAGATATTGATATTTATTTTTTATATGTTTACGATGATATACTAGCTTGATGATATGATTGATTAAAATTGATATTATGATTCATTAGCTAACAAGTGATGAATTAGATAACAAAATTTGGATTACTACTGTATGACGTATTTTAAGCCTTATATGGTTAATCATATATCTTTCCGGCGTACCAATTTTAGAACAAAAATAGATCATTATTATTTTGTGGTGTATTGTTATTCTTGTATGGTGTGATTTAAACTTTTTATGTTGAATTATAAGTCTCATTGATACGTACAAATATATACATGTAGATAATATAAATTTTAAAACTTGTCAAAAACATTTTCATGATTGGTCTTGTAAGTGTTTGAGTTTAGATGAACAATGATGTAAAAAAGAGTTCATTTGGGAATTATGTTATGCAAATTATATATAGCTTTTAAAGTTTTATATAATTTTTATATCACTTATATGACAAATAAGAAGTCATAATCAGCATGTTGACTGAACTAACACATGGGTGGTCACTCCTTACCATAAACACCGCGCCATCGACCATCCCTAGAAATAAAGGGACTCATCTGTACTTGGGATGTCAATGCGTCGGATCAGGTGGAGAATGATCACTCTCATCCATCAGCTGCTTTCATCGCTCCACTCACCTGACCCATCACCCGTAAACTATCACTCATCACCCGTCCGCTCATCACCGCGAGTAATTCGTGTGGGGTGATAAACGGGTGAAAAAATTTCCTTTATGTTTCAGTAATTAATATAGTATGTAGGAGGCTTACTTATAAATATATAGAAACGTTTTAGAACTAAGTATAATTCATCACAAATTTCATTGATTTGAGTGTAACTCATAGAAAATTATTAGGATATAGTCCCTTATAATTTTATTGACACCATATTGTTAAATTATAAAGGTTTATAAATAAGATATAAAGGGGTGATGGGTCGGATAATGAGAACGGGTTTTCACCAGGGTGAGGTGGGTGCAGTGGTCACCCATCTGATATTATCCCTATTCTCTACCTCTGCCGGCCTTGCAAATCAGGAGCCAAGCCTTTTGTATGTCGCATTTCCCATTCTGTAAATTGAATGAAAAGCGTCCATTGATTTGATTGCAGCCAGTGGAGGAGATGAGTTTTCCCGCCTTATTGTGTACGTTCTTTGTGTGTGACGAAAGTAAACCAGTCGTTGAAGGTCCAAAAGTAGACGAGGGAATTAGCAAATTACTACTACTAACAAAGAAGGAATCATGGCTGGCTGGCTGCTTGCTTTTTTTGTTATTATATAGTATATATCAAAGCAGGCTCCAATCAATCAGCATATATTCCCTCTTTTTTCTTTTACTCTGGTTTCCCAATGAAAAAGGAAACAGAGAATCGATCTGTGCTGTGCTGGCTAATTTCTCAATGAGAGAAAGGTGTGTAGAGTACCACTGCTTACCTTGTGAATTCTGGATATCGGTTAAAGTTTTGGGATGTATCATCGTGTAAAGTGTGAACCTAAAGCTGTCATCGTTTATATATTCTCAAGTGGAAATGGAAGTTAAATATCTGCAGACCAATTCTTTTTGGCAAAAGAGTGAGGAGGAAAGGGGTCTACATACAATATCATAAAAAGAAAAGAAGCATATGGTTGGAAAAGTAAAGATGTTTGATAAAGAACACAGTGAATTAAAATAAAAGAGGAATAGGAATACAGGCGTTTTCCATAACTTATTGCATTAATGAAGCTAAAACCAAACAAAACTGCATCCAATCAAATCAAAACACGATTAATTAAGATTTGTCCTGCCAAAGAGACAGACATAAACAAGAGATGAGCAGAGGATGGAGTAACTTGCTGCTTACTATAGTAAGGGATCACACATGATAGCACAAGGGTTTAGTCCTTCGCCTGCGTTAACTCCTCTATGATTCTCAGCCATTGTTGTTCACTTTCCTCCTCCTGTCACTCTGCCCGCCCTTCTTTTATGCATATCTACACCAAATCAACCGCTTCATCAAAGTCATTTCACCATATTACTCACTTCTTTCCTATATATAGCACGCGAAATCAGGCACGCCCACGTGCACCACACATGACTCGACTAGACTCGACTCGACTCACATCACATCGAATAAACAATCACGAAACAAGGAAGCACAGCCCTTGGATTAAACACCACCAACTCCTCATCCCCGCCGGACAACAATCCCCCACTGCTTTTCCCCCCTTCACCACCACCAACAACCGAGTCAAACTCCGGCTCACCCTTCTCCGGTTTATACCCAACTCGTCCAGCCACAACCCTACACACCAGCATGGCTCGCTTCACACTCATAAACCCAAACTCCATCTCCACATCACCAGGAACCGCTAAATGCGCACCCCAACTCGTCCCTGACGTCAATATCCCATCCAACTTCATTGAAAACCCAGACTTAATTATCCCACACAAACTACAATACTGATGTCCACAAACCGCCTCCTCACCATTCATCGATAATCCACACACCAATGTCGTGCAGTAGAATCTCAGCAACTCATTACCATCCACCACACATCGCTCATTCATAACAGAACCATCGTTGTTTAACTTTACACCCGCTTTCTTCATCACTGACTCACGATACTCCTCGAACTCAGCTAGGATCCTGGCGCTGTTCCGGATCTTCAGAATCCTGTAGATGTTTGGGATACGCGTAAGTGGGTAGTCGTATTGTGATTGTAGGTTTAACGTTTTGGGTTCAGGCCAACCGGTTTTGAATATGATCCAAACAATGTTCTTCCCCGGATCTCCATCGTGAAGCTCCGATACCGCGTGGTGGATTGATTTATGCTGCTCGAGATGGTTTGCGCGGTAGAATATCTCTCCGCAGGCTGAGCATGGGTGGATGTCGTTGTTACGTACTAGTGGTGGGTGGTTACTGCCGTATGATGAGAAATTTGAATAGTTGGTTCTTGAACCTCGTCTCTTCCGCGGGAAAGTGTGTGTGTTGACATCGGAGTTGAATTCGTATTTGCTGTGGTCGATGTCAGAGAAGTTGGAGGAGCGAGATGAGTTTGTGGAGTATGGGATTATTAGATTTGGGGAGGAAAATGGATCGGTGGTTGTTTCCCGGCTGGAGGTGAAGGGGTTGGTCTGAGTGAGAGTGGAGGAAGATGAGGAGAAGACTCGTTTCAGAAATGACCAGGAAGTGGTGACTAGTTTCTTTGAAGGTCGACTGAGACGTGAGGAAATTGAAGATGTTGATGGGTATCCGCTGTCGCAGTCGTCTTCACCGCCGCTTCTGAAGGATTTTCGCTTCTGAGCTTTGGTTCTGGTTGAGTCGGGTCGAGAGGAGGAGAAGACGAAGCAGCCTAACTGGAGGATGATAAAGAGGAGACAAAAATACAGGTTGGACAGATACGAGGATAGAGTTCTACCGCCGCCCGCCATGAATAAAGCTAGCTATTGCTAGTTAAGCTCTTCAGGACTGAGTGCTGATGATGATTCGGAAAATTAGGAAGATCCGTCTGTATCGGTCCATTCAGAAAGAGAGTGACAGAGTGGGGTTATGAATTAAAGCAAAAGGAGATCAGGATAAATGTAATAGAAATATGAATGAGAGAGATTTTGGTAGGTGAGAGAGATGAGATTAATAAGTATTCTAATTTCTTTGTTTTTTAACTCATACTTTTATATAATAATGAAAGAGCTCATACTCCATGGAACAACATAACTCCTATGATACTATTATGACTCATTTGCACAAGACAGAGCTTTACACGCTCCAAGTTTATGAGAACTGCTGCATTCAAGGCTAGTTAAATAAGCAAGATTTAGATTATGAAAAGAGTCCACTAAGCTAAGTAATTGAAGAAAACATAATTATTGTGCAAATTATTCTAGATTAAAGGTTGGACATCCTGGGAAGGCAAAGATTCAAAGACGATCTATGGACCGGATCAAATAGAGTTGCGACATGAAGGCAGCACGACAAGCGTTGCAGGAGCTAAACGCTCATAAGGCATAGTCACCAAAACGCAATGCCTATCTTCGTGACAATGAAATATGTGATCATGGCTCCACGCAGTCCCCATCTGGTCTAGGGACTGCAATGAGATCATTAGGGGTCAACGCCAGAGTAATGGATTCTGACCTTACTTGTGATTTCTTGCCTTTCTTTGTCTGGTGGACCGACTTAGGTGGTATTTCTATGTCCTACTACTGTGAGCATCTTTAACAATACGGTTGAAGCTTCGTTTCTTGCTACTACAAGCCAGACCCGACTGCATCTCTTCACAAGGTGATAAAGGGGCCTTATCAACTCTTTACTTCACCCGGAGATTCACTATTCCAGTGTGAGCATTTAGGATAGTTGGGTTGAGGGAAGCCAGAGGCTTCATAATGAGCCCGATGGTCATCTCCAGGATTCTTACATGAGATGTTAGGACCTTGGAAGCCAACAGAAGGACAGAAGGGTGGGGCATTTGTAGGACGATCAAGATCATAGATAAGTCTCAACGCATCGCTCTTGTCATCCTGGAGGAATTTTTTGCCAAACCGCAGACCCATTACCCTTAGCCATGGCCCTTATGGGTATATCCCAGCTGGAGGGTTTGAACGAATTGAGTAATCTTTAGTGATATGAGTGAATAACCAGCACCTGAAAGCAAATTGTGGGCATCTTTTTGTACGTAACATGCAACACTGATTCACACCCTTTGACTGAAACCTTAGCACACCACAATACCGGTTTGTGGATATCCAAGAGGACCTTGAAACGCAAGAAATCTCCTGTAGAACGTCCTTCCTCATCGTTGTATTCTAGGAAATTCCCAAATCTACTGCTAAGTCTATGAGCAAACTTCTTATTAAGAGAGGAACATCATGGATCCTTCCCACATATAACCATCTGAACGTATGGCCAGTCGAGGATTTCAACGCATCAATGAGTTGGAATAAGAGAAGATGCCCGTCGAAAGTCCAAGGACCACGGTTGAGGATCACATGCAAGTGGTCCTTGTTCACGAACTCGAAAAGATAAAGGCTCTTACTGTGACCATGATTCTTGAGGTCACCCTTAATTTGCCAAAGATGACTGAGTGTGCCTTCCAAAGCCCTCACATCCATTGCTTCGGCGAGAAGGATTTGCGAAGAAGACAACGCTCAGAAGGGAAGACATGGTCAAAGACAAGATCATCCAGGGAGGTGGTCTGGCCTTCCTTAGAAGTAAGAGAAAGTTCTTCACTTCTTGCAGCAATCTCGTCAACCGGAGCATGCATCTGGTTCTTGGTCATGAGGAGGGAGGAGAAACAAGCCCGACTTGAGTGATGGAGATGAGGGAAGCGGAGGAAGCAAGGCTGCAGTGATGGGGAGAAATCAAAGAGAATGAGGAAAAGGATGAGTGTGGCTAACGGTTTCCCCTCACTTCCATGCAAATCTGGAGGAGAATAACCCATTCTCTAGGCATGATCAGAGTTGCGGTGCTTTGGGAAGAGGTGAACCACTAAAGACAAGTGGAAAAGGACAAGAAGAATTGAGAGGAAAAGTTTGGGTATTGACAAAAGAGGATCCCTTAACGAAGAAGAGAAAACTCCCGTTTGGGGGAGACATCACTATCTAATAAGTATTCGATTTATAAGTTGGTTTTTTCTTTAAACTTTTTTTATTATTTTGTTTTAATTTTATTTGGAAATTGTGTTTAGGAGGAATATTTTACAAAACTCGGTGGATTTTTGAGTTAGTTTTTTAGTTATATTATGAAAATTATGAAGTCGGTTTTTTGAGTTTGTAGTCATAATATTTTTCTTCCCATTTTTTGGGTATCCCTAATGCACTCACTCTCTCTATGAGTGGCAAAATCAAGGGTATTTTTGATAGTTTAAAAAATGTTCACTAGTACAAAAATGATCTATTTGAACGCCTCTATTTTGAAGGTTGTAAAACAACCGCAGCAATAGACCGCTGTCTAAAACCATCGGGGATTTATTTCGGCGGTTCCTAGCTAGATACCATCGAAATGGTCCTCGTAAATTATATAAAAAAAATAAAAAGGACATATTTTGGCAGTTTTTAGCCAAGAACCCTATTTTGGCAGTGCTCGTTTTGGCGGTTCACAACCACCGAAATAGACCTATTATAACCGCAAAATAGGTGCTTTTTCTACTAGTGGTTGTTGAATATGCCTTGAATTGTTATGTTACTACTTTGTGTGACTAGTCAAACAGAGGTATTTTAGCCAGACTTTTATTTCAACTTGATTGTTTTACGTTAAATTATGAATATAAATTGTTTTAAAAATGATTTGGATCAAATGGATTTGAATTTAGGCTCACAGATCGAAAAAATGGGTGTGACCCTTTATTCGTACATTAATGATGAAAAAAAGGATGATCCAACGTCTGGTCCATTTTCTACATGTCTGTTTTGGATGGTTCAAAAGCAGATCGGACGTTGGAGCGTCCTTTTTTCGTCCATACAAGACAAGGCTTCAAAGCGGGTCGTTTTTTACCTATTCGTTCCGGGCGGTTCCAAAACAAACGTGGCGATGGAGTGTCTATTTTTTTCGTCCGGACGGGACATGGCTTCAAAGCCGTCCATTCTTTTTGTTCGTTCTAGACGGGTCCAAAACAAATATGGAGTTCGAGCATTTGTTTTTTTATGTTCCTTTCGGTCAGATAGAGGGTTACGCGCGACCAATTTTTTCATTCTTTTAAGCCCAATATCAATTTCGTTTGATCTGAAGCATTCCTAATACTATTCATAATCATACTATAACATAAAACATCAAGTTGGAATGAAACTTTATTCCTTCCTATCATAAATGACTATCTAAGAATTTTATTTTATTCGTAATAATAATTTTTATTAATAAAAATTATTTCAAAAAATATTTTTTTATGATTGTGTAGCTTAAAAGAATTAATTGCATTTATGATTGCAAATTCCAAAAAACCTACTGCATATTTTCATAATTACTGCGTCAACTAAAAATCTGACTTTATAAACGAATACTCTTTACATAAATGCAAGTGTACAGTGACCGGGAGGAAGTTATAAAAAACTAGCACGAAAAATTTACCATGGATTATGAGTTAAATTACATTGCAGTTAAAAGAATCAAGAATTAAAAACATTAGAACAACATCCCGATGCTTGCAAGGTCCAATCCCCTTATTAGCCAATCCACCTACCAAGGGAGAACTGACCAAGTAGCTACCCCTTGATTGTAGAATGGCTTCTTTTAATGTTATATGATCTTATCTTAACTCTATTTTGGTACTCTAGTTATGTATGGTTTTTAGCGTATGTCTTGTCTCTATGTTGGCGTCCTAGTTCTCAGTAGTTAATTATCTTCTTGTGATAATCGTTTAGAGCTATTGGTTTTTGTATGCCCTTGTGCAAGTGATAGCGTATGGCATGATTGCTACTCTTGTAGCGTCCCACTGGGATCAAGTTGCATATAATAGTTGTTTGGCTGGTGCTTGTTCTTATTAGGCTCTATTTTAATTGGTCCCAAGTCTATGTTTCATGGAATTGTTACTGATGGATACAGATGGTTGAAGCTAAAAAAACATCCTGATAACTAAACAGTCTACTAAAAAAGTACTGTCATGCATCCAATTTTTACCTAAACGTAACCTAGTTGTTGGATATCTGATTACCAAATTAAGGATTTATATAACTAGGATAGATCTAGACTCCAAATATGAGTTAGAGTTGGACAAAAATTAGATTATATGTTCAAATTTAAGCTAGCTAGTTAGATTAAAATGGTCAGGTTGATAGGAATAATACATAAATGTTAGAAGCTAGGAGCTCAGGACCACTAAAGCCTGTCAAAATCTTGGGAGAAGCCCACATCTTTGTCCATGTTACACCTTTTTTGTAACACCCCTACTCTAATCGGCTCCTAACTATCTTACTTAACATTATAATCGCAGCGGTAATCTCAACAATTGTACTACTGGTGTCACCGTTCTTACTCGCCCATACGAGTAATAACGTGCTTACTGATATATTCTTAAATACGAAACAATTTCCCACAGTGACGATGAGAGATAGGTCTAACCTTCCCAAACCAATATAAAATACATTCACAGTGAGCATTATAAGTATCCCAATCCTATACACGTTTCTAGGTTTGTATCAAAATGCAACAGTGCATATTAAAACAACTGTGTTTAAACTACCCAGCGCGTCCCTCTCTTTGCCGACACCGGAAGCTGCATACCTGCAAAAATGGTTGTTTGTGGTATGGAATCAGCCCCTGCTGAGTATGTTACTACATGACTGTCATGCCCCCTCGGACCCTCAGTTAATTGGTCGAGAGCATGCAATTCATTTTCATGCAAGTAGTTTAATGTTAAAACTGTAAAGCAACAATATATATTGCAGTAAACTCAAATAACAAACAAGCCCCGGCTTCACACATCGCATCGTAATAAACCACTGAAAGCGTTACAACGCTTATATGAGTACAGAGACTCCATTCCAACAAACACTTAATAGTTCATAATTGAGTACGGCGACTCACTCGACCAAACAATCCACCATAATCTACACATGAGTACTGCGACTCGACTCAACCAGTTCACAACACACAATATGAGCACAATGGCTCGTTCAAACAAATCCACCAACATACCACACATAATTACAAAGCATAACCACTGAGCAACAAGGCGAAACAACGAGAGTTATAAACAGGTATAATTACTCGTCTTTGGCGTACGAGCCCAAATAATGTTCGTCTAATGTACGAGCTAGTATAGTCGTTCGTAATTGTTCAGTCATGTCTAATGACAACGTCTCGTTAGAACGACGTGTCTCTAAGTTACCCATCTCTTATGGCGGGTCACCCACGGCAATAGCCACTCCAGCGGTAGAGTCTCCGACCTACGAACAATCTGTAGTTCGTTGGGAATTTATCCAGATACTTACGGTTACCACACGGTATCCTAGTATCGTTAATGGATCACAGTTCACAGCAAGAGCCACATCCTCTTGATAAACTTATCTAAACCATCGCATCGTTTTACTTTTTTTTTCCTAACACAGCAGACTAAGGTCGTAGTCCAATCCTGAGTATGTCGACTCGGGATCCAGTGCTAGATACGAGAGCGGCGTTAAAGAGGCCAATGCTCCGTATATAAGTCTCAGATATTTTATATATCTTATTATCCTAATGCTACAACGTTTTACTTACGTTCCTTATATTACACATATAAGATAGCATCATTGCCGCTAGTTCGTTTTATAATATGTTCATATATACGAACGGTACTGTTATCGTACAACAGTAATAATAAAGGCATTAATACACAACTCAAGCATATTAATTCACACAAGCAGACATTCAATCTTATCACAGATTTTCACACAATGTCTGAACTGAGGAAATCCTCAGAGACAATCAAGCCACATAAATAACATACCGTTCACCCTGAAAGTATTACGGTGGAGTATGATTCAGCTAGATCCGATGCTCCTCGTGTCGTCTCTAGCAGTCTAACAATACATAACGCTACTGATTAGAATCCCGTATAACAACTTAACTCTACGGTACCCCGTACCGTCGCTACTACCTCCCGGTTAATCCCCCGTTATTAACTGTCAACGTTTGTCGGGTTTTCGGCTTAACTCGGAATTTGGAGAAACGTTATATTTCATGCGTGATTACGTCGAGTATATTAATATACTTAACTTTAAACGTTTATTATCGCATGTAACTTAATATACCCTTGTATATTATATAGTTTGTTTCTATATTCGCATGTATAATCCTTAATCATATATCATACATTTTACCTTAGTATTTATTTTCCTAAGGTTAGTTTTTCCCCATTTAATGTAGTATAATTCATCTGTAAAAAAAAATACTTTGAACTATATACATCCTCATATACATTTTTCTTGTGTACGTATATATTTACCACATAGGTAAGTTTCATGAGTTATAAACTCTTATATTATATGTTACATTTTTATCATCTTTTATTAGATGATTATTCCCCTTTAGTTGTACTATATTATACAACTTACATTAAGATTACTATCCTAATATTATGTAACATTTTATGTTGTATCTTTACAACTCCCAAGGTTTAATCAACAAATACCTTAGTTTATAAATCCTATTTATTTATAGTTTGTCACATTACTTAATGTGAATATCCTTACTTATTTTAATTCCATTAAAACCACCTTTATACCATATAATTGTTATAACATTTATAACATAGTAGACCATAGTCTAAAATTCATTTTCCAACTCTTATTAATATTTCGGTACAGCCCTTGAATTTATTTAAATTCTATTTTGACCACATGACATTATGTAATGTTATACCATATACTAATATCATATATTATGATATTTTTATTCCCTTTAATTCATAACCTATAGTTTTTATACAAAACTATTATATATTGCCGCATAGGCACATATATTAAACCTTATTCTTTTCTATAAACCATAGTTTCCTTTATTTACAAAATCACCCCATTATTTATACCATGTTATATACCATTTAATATAACATTTCTAACTTATAAAAAGGGTATAACCTATGGTTATATTTTGTAAAATTCCGAACAGGCCCATATATGTTCTATAATTGCCATTTGGCCCAATTTATAACATATAGTTTAATAATTCATTAAAACTATATATTATACATATATCTCAATAAATACCCTTATATAATTCTAAAAATCACCAAATTTTACCAAAGGGTTATAATTACCTTATTAACCCATATACTTTCGGTATTTACTATACCACCACATATATTTCTCCAAAGTGTCATAATGACATAATAACTATATATTATACATATATAGTTTATTTTAATTCCAAAAAAATCAACCCAATAAATTCCTAAAAATTCCTAATAGCCCATGGGTGTTTATAATACCATTATACACCCTTTATTTTCGGTAATAACATATATACCACATATGTTATAAAGTTGTTACAATTAAGTACATAACTTATTATAAAACCTTAAATAAGTTATCTAGCTTATTTAATTTGGTCAAAACCTACCATATGGTCAAGGTTGACCACCTTAATACTTCCTTGACCATTAATCCCCATATATTACGGTTTATACCCATATCTTTTCAGAAATTACCATTTAACCCCAAAACTTTATATAATCTTATAATTTTTATATAAAGTTTTAAACCTCTAATTTTCGGCTTTATTAATATATAGCCCCCAAATTTAATTTATTTACACTATAACCCCAATAATTGCGGTAATGCATATTTAGCACCTAAACTTAATTAAAAGCTTATAAATGCATAAATAAAATGGCCTAAAGTACATGGCCTTATTACAAACATTGGCTTATAAAATAAATTACACATAAATGCCCAAAAGTACTATAAACTCTCGGCCCTTACCATATATTTTCTTTATTTACCAATTTTCCACATAATGTCTTAAATTTGACAATTATGCTTATTAATTAGTTATATAAATTTATTAAACCATTCCTTAACCACCTAAGGTCAAAATAAGACCTTAATTAACCATTCACTCACGGCACAATATATTACATATGTATAAACACATATTAATATACCAAGTGAAGGTTTAAGTGATTTATACCTTGTTTTTGCCTAGTTTAAGCCTTGTTTGGCCACGCCCAGCTTAGGATAAAATTTCCACAGCATTATTTACATGTTTTCAAACAGCAATTAAGGCATGATTAGTCTCCAAGCAAGATCTAACCATAAGAAGTGTTTAATGTCAATTTTCAAGGTAAAATTTACCTCAAAATGCCAAGGTAAATAAGGTTGGTCACGGCCTGTTTTTACAGTAGGCAAAGAGTGTTAAAAGAGCTACTAAAACCAAGCTTTAAACTGGTATAACTCAGATTAGAAGATGGCTAATCTTTACCTTGTTTAAAATGCCTAAAATGGTGTTTTAGGCTTGGATCTGGTTATACTTCGAAGCTCTTGATGTACCAACTGAATAAGTATGTTAAGATGAAGATTATAAGCTTAGAAACAAAGTTTCACAGCCGAATTTGAAGGGAATCAAAAGATATGTGCTTAAAGCACATTTTTACCTTAAAGGATGATTTTTGTGTTCTTAGCTCCAAGAACCCTTACCAACGAATTTGAACTCTTACTCTAACATCCACACACTGAGATTGAGCCATGGGAAGAGTATAGAAGTTAGCTCATAAGATAGCCCTTGAAGAAAGGAAGAAAATGAGCTATTTTATGCCTTAAACCATTACCTTAGGTGAATTAGGTTGGTTTCCTTGCTAGATAGCTTCAAAGCTCAACAATGGTGAGATTGGGAGCATGTGAGCTCGGCTGGGACAGAAGGAAGGAGCAAGGAGTCGTTGGAGACAAGAGATAAGGGAGGGATAATGAAGAAAATAAGGAAAAGGTAAGTTAAAGTATTAATTTCTTATTAAATGGAAAAGTAACACTCCACTAAGTCTCCTTTTGTCAATAATTCAGTTCAATCAGGCTCCCCCTGCCTTGTGGCTGCCGACTCTATGGAATCCAAGGGGTCAACTTTGACCTCTTGACCATTCTTGGTCAACGTTGACTCAAACGGGCCCCCCTTTAGGGTTTTATTAATATTTTAATATTAAATTTGTAAAAATTTGTAAATTTCTGGAATTAAATTCCTAATATGTTATAATATGATATATTAGCATATTTATAGGTAATTATAACCTTTAAGCCCATTTAAAAGCCAATTTAGAAGGCAATTACACAAAAACGTGCTTTAAGGAATTTTAGTGCACATTTTGAGTCGCAGGGTGTTTCTGAGCTCTGTTTTCTTTGAGAATTGTTTTGTTGTGTTCCTTACATGATATTTGATCATGGTATCCAATTTTATATCATTTAGAGGTCATTAGACCTTTAAGGTTCCCTTAGAGCACATTTTTGCCCTACTTGACCTTGAAGCATGAAAATGATTTTTCTTTGTGTTGGCGTGTTTTCCAAGTAATATTTTAGTAATGTGTTAATAAGCTTAGGACAAATTTTTAGGTCCTAAGTAGTTCATTTGGGTATTTATTTACCCTAAACAGTCAAAGGGTGCAAAGTCTTGCTTTGTGTTGACCACTATTGTTCTCAGTTGACTTTTAAGGCACGTTTAGGCCTTAGTCAATGTGATTAGATGTTTAATCCATCTTAGATCATTAGTAGATCATTTAATTAAGTTTTTAAGGTTAGGGGTTGAAATACCCCGTAATTAAAAACAGTGATTAATTAGGCTAATTATATTTTTAAAGGCTTAATTACACTTAAATAAATACAAGGGAACAAATCCCGAAGAAAACGGACCTTTAAAATGGGTTAAAAGCATAAACGAACCTTAAAGCGCGTTTTTCGAGGAAACCGGGAAAACGTGACTTTAAACGGGTCAAACAGACTCGTAACAATTTTGGTCAACTAAATAGTCACTAATAAATATTAGTGGGGCTTTAGAACCAATAAAATTAATTAAACGAGAAAATTCCGGAAAACGGGTACCGGTTAGTAAAAACTGTAACAACCGGTAAGTTGTGGGGTGAGAATGCAAATAAAGAAACTTAGTGTGTCCACTTTTGTAAATAAAAAGCAAAAATTTGAGTGTGTGTGAGTGTGGGATCGAGAGCCCCTCCTCTCTCACTCTCTTTATTCTCTCTTATGTGCTAAAAGACAAAGGGAATAAGTAAAAGCAAAAAAAATGACCCTCTCTCTCCTATCCCCACTCCTCTCTCACGATTTCTCTCACCTCTCTATTCTCTCTTCTTCTTCCTTGGGCGATGGCAATGGGGATTTGAAGAACCTCACTCAACTCTCTCCTTCTCTCCTCTTGTCTAAGCTCAATCCTTGTCCAAATCCAACAAAATTGTACCATTGAAATCCCCTCACTAAGGAGAACTTTCCTCCTTTCAAAACCGAAAACAACCAACTTCATCTCCATGGGTGTGCTGCATTTGAAGCTTGAGTACCACCATTAGAAGCACCTTCACCTCCTTGTCATTTGAGGTAAAAAATTCTTGAAAATCCATCTTTCTAGCCTCATTGCAAAAGAAATTCAGTGAACCTTGCTTTGCTCCTTGCTTCCAGCCGATTTTGGCTTCTCTTGTGGGCTAGGAATCTTGTTCTCTTGCTAGTCAAGAACTTCATCCATTGGAAGGTAATACTCTTTCTAAACCCTAAAACATTAAATTCTAGGGTTAGTATAAATGAATGCTAAATGGTTAGTGTGATTGGTATGGTGGTTGTAGTATTGTGCATTGTGTGAGGAAGAACAAAGAAGAAGAAGAAAGAAGGAAGAGAGAAGGAAGAAAGAAAGAAAAACTAGAAACACAAGGTAATTACCTTACCTTGAGTTAGTTTGTATGTAGTGTAACAGTTTTTGAGTAGTAAAATGAGTAATGTATTGAGTAATGAGTAGTAAGTATGTGTAGTATATGAGGAATGAATGTAACAGTTTTGAAGTTTTTAAATGAGTTTAAAAGCTTGGGAAAACATTGGGTATTGATGTGTATGTGCAGGAATTTTATGTGTTGTAGTAGTTGAATTGTGTATATGTATTGATAAACAGGTTGTGAATGAGAATTGTGAGCTGAAATAATGTGTGGAGAATGTTAAAAATATAGGGGAGACTATGTCAAATTTTGTGTAGGAATGAGAGGACTTAAGTTGTTTAAGAAGAGGAAGTATTGGAGAGTTTAAAAGGAGTGTTTGTAGTTTAAACAGATTTGAAAGAGTGTAGGTAATGTGAAGAATAGGATGAAGTAATGATTTTGGATGCTAGGAGTAGCATTAGTTGAGGGAGTAATGGGGATAGAAGTTGATAAAAATCTGTAGCATAAGAAGAGGAAACAAAATCTGTAGCATGGGAGAGAAAACTGATGCAGTAGTGTTGGGAAGAAATGAGGAAATTTGGTGTAAGTTGTGTAGGAATTGAGTAGTAAGTTTGGAGAATGAATTAAGGTGATTTAGAGCATCTAAATGAGTGGTAAATCATGTAGGGAAGTATTGGTAAAGATTGGGGAAACAATGGGTAAAGAAAACACCCAAAAACAGATTTTAAAACTGAAGTACTGGGCCGGACCGACCTTAGGACCGAACTTGCAAGGTCGGTCGAGCCCAGATTTACAAGACGGGAAACCTTCTGGAATCGACCGACCTTGCGACCGGACTTGCAAGTTCGGTCGGACCAGAAATTCTCCCGTCAGAAACCTTCTGGAATGGACCGAACTTGCGACCGGACTTGCAAGTTCGGTCGGCCAGAAAAATTCCGTAATGCAAGCTACTGGAATGGACCGACCTTGCGACCGGACTTGCAAGGTCGGTCGGGCTAAAATTTTCAATACGAAACTTACTGGAATGGACCGACCTTGGGACCGGACTTGCAAGGTCGGTCGGCCCTGGAATTTTACACGATGTAGCCTACTGGAATGGACCGGACTTGCAAGGTCGGTCGCAAGTCCGGTCGAGAAAAAAAAAATGTTTTAATTATATGATATAGTAATCATATATACATTATATATGCCTATATACACATATGCATATATATGTAGTAATACACCATTAATGAAGTAGTAATGGTAAGAAAGTAAGTAAATGAGTAAGGAAACAAGCTTAAGTAGTAATAAGGAAAAGAATGGTTTTATAACCAAGTAGAAGTAAAGAGTAGTAAGTATACATTGAAAGTATCAATGAAGGAGTAAGTAGATCAATAATAGATCATTGATCATACTACTTCATGTATGTATAGGAATCAATAGTTGCTCCAAAGGAACCGGTAGTACCTACGACGGTGAACGGTATGATTTCTTCATGCCCTGTATCCTAACTTGGTTACCCCGATTTGTGTGCTTATGTGATCACCAATAAGATAAATGCACGAATCGGACTTATATTGCACTTAATGTGTTTGAACTATTGTTCTTGTTTATCTCTTGAACATTTAGTTTGTATAATTCATGAAATGTATGAATGGAAATGAAGTGTATGTGTAAGTATGAGTACTTGGTATTGTATGTATGTATGGAAAGTAAGTATGGACTTCTACTAATTCCTAACATCTAACTCCTAACATGAGTAATGAGTAAAATGGAATGAGTAGAAGCCCGATATAGTTTCGGCCACGCGTGAGGATAAGGAAACACAAGAGGTTGGATCCGAATCCTGGCTATAATCTTTTCCATGGACCAAATCCCTTGAATGGGTAGCATCCTGGATTAGTGGGCCACCCTAAAGCCCGGTGGTGGGATGTAGTAATCCCTGCCCGGAGGTCATACCGACTTAACTGGAAGTAAAGTATGTAAGAAGTAAGTACTGTATTTGTATTGGTCTTGACTATTGTAAGTCATTGACCCGGAGTAAAAGTATTGAACACCCGATTAACCCGGGTGTGTAATGAGGCTAACAAGACCTTGTATGTATTGGAGAATTGTATCTCCGTAATGCGGTGAGTATGGTAAGTATGAATGGATGACTTGTATTGTACTTCTTGTATGTATTGTATGTATGTATGCTTGGTGAAATGAATGTATTGAATTGTATTGTATAAGCATGTATGTATGTATGAATGAAACGAACCGCATGTACTCGACCAATAGTTGGCGTACCCTCGCTAGTACGCGGGGTATGCGGTTATCATATGCAGCGTAAGCTGACCCCCTAGGGGGAATGTTTTTACTCCACAGGTACCCGCGAGGCGTGACGGTAGGGTAAGGACGGATGTGATTCTTTTTGGATGTAGTAGGATGGAATAGTGTACGAGTTGTACACGGCTAAGGCCTTTTGAGTAGCCGGTGTACCATGTGGTACACCTTTTTGGATATTGAATCTTGATTGGATAGTAAGGAGAGGATGTATAAACTCTTCATTTTTGGGAAGTAGTCATGGAATGTAATTCATAATTCAGTATACTCGGTAATCAAATGTAAGTAAGTATTTGGTATTGTAAAGTAAGTAGTATGTTTTCATTCTAATCATCAGACCGAACGGTAAGTAGTAGTAGCCTTGTTAACCTTGGGGTTAACGGCGTTGTATCACCCGCCGGGAGTAAGTAAGTATTCCGCTGCGAGAAGGGTAAGTATGGGATGATTAGAGGATAATGGAAGGATTAGCGGTTGGGGTGTTACAAAAAGTGGTATCAGAGCGAAGTCTCGCTCTGATGATTAGAATCTAAGAGTAGTGATTACCGAGTTAGGATTTCAACCGTCTTAAGACGGATTTAGAAACCTAACTAGGAACTACCGTTGTTAACGGATACCTTAACGTCTGCAAGACGATACCATTGTTTGAATGAAGACCATGAGGTCATAGTATCACGACATCTAATGTAATCCACACTTGTTCAGATGTCAGGACGAGGTCCAGGTCGTCCCAGAGGAGGGGGCAACGGACCAAGCGCGCAGACGATAGCTGAAATCGTCGCCGCCACGGTAGCACAGATGCTACCGGATGTAATCACCGCTGTACAAGCAACAACAAAACCAACAGCAGCAACAACACAGCAGCCCGACCGCCTCAACCCCGAGAAACGAATTGGGTAAAAGCGTCGCCGACCTTCGACCTCCATGCTTTAGAGGCGAGAGCGACCCCGCCAAGCTCGAGGCCTACCTCTCCGAGATGGAGACGGCCTTCGAGACACTTGAGACTCCCGCTGGAGTTCGAGTGAGGATAGCTGCGTACTACCTCAAAGACGCGGCTATGGACTGGTGGAAGCTCGTTAAGGCCGAGCACATAGCTGACCCGCATTCGGATGGGAAGCATTCACCTCTCTCCTCCGATCTAAGTACTACCCCGAGCATGTCAAGACCAAGAAAAGGCTTGAGCTCGACGCAAAAATGACCGAGAAGATGACGGTTGATGAATATTACCGCACCTTCACCTCTCTTCTCCGACTTCTACCCGACCTTGGGTATACCGGCCAAGTCTTGGTCGACCGCTTCTACGGCGGATTGAGCCATCGACTCCGGTATGGCATGGGCTTCACACGGTTTACCTCCCTTCAGGTAAACAAGTTGAACCCTTAAAAGCCATGAGTAATGTGAATTAGTATTCCCGTATGTAAGTGTAACCTAATGCCTAAGTAATTCAGGAGTGTTACCATGCGCCCGAGGAGATCACCTGCCAGCTGAGGATGAGATCAAGCGCTAAGCGCAAGCAAGCAACAAAAACCCTCCGATGACCAAAACCAATCCAAACCTTGGAAGAAGAGGAAGGGGAAGCATTCCCATCAGAAGAACACTTCCGGAGACGGCGGTGCCCATGCTGAGAAGGGCAAGGCAGCTGAGCCATTACAGATTGCCTACACCGCACCAGTGGCAGCGAAGCCACTGAGGTCTCAGCCCTACAGGGGTAAGAACCGAAACCGAATTAGTACACTTGTGAATTGTATGTATGTGGAGTATTGTAAGTATACCGAACCTTGCTAACTTGGAAGCTATAGGTTCTGGATTTGGCCAAGGAAAGAACCAATCTGATGGCCGCAGCTACATCTGCCGTAACTGCAACAAGGATCATCCCGGCACAGATTGCCAAGGAAGGGAGATCCGCTGCTTCACTTGTCAGAAACCGGGCCACCGTGCCAATGCATGCCCAAAACTCTAAGCCCAAGGGCAACTACCAGGGCTACAAGCAGCGTGGGCAAGGAGGTTGCATCTGGCGATGCTCATGCCCAGCACACCTCGCAGGGACAGGGTCCCGAGGTCCGCAGAAGGGCGCACCGCAGAGGCAGCCGGCCTTACACATCATAGACCGTGATGGGACCGGGACTAAGTCCGGCCCAGGTAACCACTGTAACCTTTAATCCTTGAAGAGCATGACTAAGTATTAAAGTAATTGTATGAATGAAAGCATGAATGCGTAAGTACTTGAAGTATGAAATTGAGCATGAGTAAGTAACATGGAAGTATGTATTGAGCATGAAATGAATTAGTAAGCCTAGAACTCACTCTAGATGAAATTTACCACCTTAGGGAAATTCCATATCTGTTACCCAATACCTTCGAACTCACCTCATGAAGAGACCGACATCGCCAATCACCACTTCAACAACGAACAGTGTCAGGTCATCCGCCCAGGTATGATCTTATTAAAAGGATACCTGACACCCGAAGCACAAGTTTCAATCATCCGACGATGCAACGAGTTAGGAATGGGTCCAGGAGGATTTTATACACCCGAATTCCCCGGTGGAGCTACAATGAAGCTGAAAATGATGTGCTTGGGAAAGGACTGGAACCCTTATACCAAGACATACCAAACAACGCGAGCAGGAGACGGAGCAACACCTCCAGCAATACCCCCAGAATTCCAAATGCTTGTCACACAAGCTGTAGAAATTGCACAACAGTGAAGATGAACCAATCCCTGCACTTGAAGCAGATCTATGTATCGTCAACTTCTATGAGAAAGAAGGACGACTTGGCTTACACCAAGACAAGGACGAGACAGCGGAATCTCTTGAACTAGGAGTGCCCGTAGTGTCTTGGTCCATTGGTGATGACGCCGTATTTTGTATAGCGAGCGGAAGCGTGTGGACCTCGCAGAGAAATTGGTATTGAGATCAGGAGATGTTCTAATCATGGGTGGAAAATCAAGGTTGCTGTATCACGGGATCCAGAAGATCAAGTTGAATACGGCACCACCGGCAATAATCAATGCCACACACATGAAACCAGGACGCCTGAACCTTACCTTTAGAAAGTATTAATCTTGTAGTAGCATGTAATCCAGTAGTAACGTGTATTAGAGACACAGTATGTATGATGGTTGGTTATTCAATAAAAGCAGTGTTGGTTATTAAATTCCACTTGCGTTCCACCATCTTTACTTATAATCTCATGAATCAATAGGTTGTGGACTCGGTACCGAAGGTAACCTGAGCATCCTCACCGAAGAACAAGCCGGCAAAGCGGCACCATTCTAACGGGAACATTCCCAGTAAACGGCATCGAAGCCTCAGTATTATTCGACTCCGGCGCCTCTCACACCTTTGTATCGCCATCATTCGCTACAAGGTTGGGGCTAGACGCAGATGAGCTACCAAATTTCTTGGTTACTCTCCCGTCGAAGGAGCGGGTAAAGTGTACTAAGTATTACCACACCGCCACCATTCAAATCAAAGGTGAAGCGTTTCCCATTTCCTTCATTGAATTCAACGGATTGGGATTCGACTTGATAATTGGAATGAACTGGTTGGAGCGGCACAAAGGACGGATCCTATGCGCCGAGCACCGATTGCTGCTCAAGAGTCCATCTGGGGTCACTGTTTCATACCGCCAGAGACGAGAGAGCCTTCAACTACAGTCATCTCCGCTATGGCAATGTATCGGGAGCTCAGAAAAGGACATGAAGTGTATTTATGTCACGTGCAAGACCTGGAGAGAGATCCAGAGTTCAGTGATGAGGTAGCAGTAGTCTCAGAATTCCCTGATGTATTTCCGAAAGAGCTACCTGGTATGCCACCACAGAGAGCAGTAGAGTTTGAAATCGACCTTGTACCGGGTACTGGTCCCATTGCTAGGGCACCATACCGTATGGCACCAGCAGAAATGGCAGAACTCAAAGAACAACTACATGATCTTCTCGACAAAGGGTTTATACGCCCGAGCGTATCACCCTGGGGAGCACCGGTCCTCTTCGTGAAGAAGAAGGACGGTAGTCTCCGCCTCTGCATCGACTACCGCGAATTGAATGCGGTCACTGTAAAGAACAAGTATCCATTGCCACGCATCGACGACCTGTTCGATCAGTTGAAGGGAGCATCCGTCTTTTCTAAGATTGATCTCCGATCCGGATATCACCAAATTGCTATCAAAGAGCAAGATTGAGAAAACAGCATTCCGAACAAGATATGGCCACTACGAATTCACGGTGATGCCATTCGGTTTGTCTAATGCACCAGCCAAATTCATGGACCTAATGAATCGGTTATTCAGTGATCAGCTGGACACTTCAGTAGTAGTATTCATTGACGACATTCTTGTGTATTCGAAGTCACCAGAAGAACATGAAAACCATTTGAGAAGAGTACTTGAGACACTGCGCGAGAACCAGCTGTATGCGAAGTTCTCCAAATGCGAGTTTTGGCTAGATCAGGTATCATTCCTCGGTCATGTCATCTCGAGCGCGGGCATTTCAGTAGATCCATCCAAAATCGAAGCAGTGCGATCATGGCCTAGACCTAAGACTGTTACCGACATCCGGAGCTTTCTTGGTTTAGCCGGTTATTACCGGAGGTTTGTAAAGGACTTCTCAAAAGTCGCTAAGCCCATGACGTCATTGATGAAGAAAGATGCACCGTTTGTATGGACAAGCGAGTGCGAGGTATCCTTCCAGAAACTAAAAGACTCATTGACCTCAGCGCCAATTCTCACACTTCCAGAGGGCACAGAGGGATTTGAGGTGTATTGTGATGCATCGGGCAAGGGCATGGGATGCGTACTCATGCAGCATGGCAAAGGTAGTAGCTAGCTCCGCCAGCTGAAAAAGCATGAGGAGAATTACCCGACACATGATCTAGAGTTAGGAGCCATTGTCTTCGCCTTGAAGATATGGCGACACTATCTCTATGGGGTAAGCATCACCATCTACTCCGACCACAAAAGTTTGCAGTATGTATTATACCCAGAAAGAACTGAATCTAAGACAGAGGAGGTGGATGGAGTTCCTCTCGGATTACGACATCAACCTCCAGTATAAAGAAGGGAAGGCAAACGTTGTAGCCGACGCCCTGAGTCGTCGAGCACACTCGCTCCATTCGCTACTCGCTTCTTCTAGCTTGGTTGACGAGGTGCGAGACGCTCAGTTGAGCGACCCTTACTTCACAGAGATCAGACAGAAAATCACAGGGTACCTTCGAGCCGAAAGTACGACTTCAAATTGCATGAAGATGGTCTGATCCGTTTGAATGGCAGATTATGCGTCCCCCGAAGCAATGCTGAGCTAAGGGATCGCATTCTGCGAGAGTCACATTGTTCGACATTGCATGTCCATCCGGGAGCCTCTAAAATGTACAAAGACATGAAGAGGTACTTCTGGTGGTCAGGAATGAAATCAGACGTGACTGAGTATGTTCTGAGGTGTCTCACATGCCAGAAGGTGAAGTTCGAGCACCGAAGACCGGGAGGAATGGTGCAATCCATGCCCATTCCGGAGTGGAAATTCCACGATATCTCTATGGATTTTGTTGTTGGACTCCCACCTGCTAGGGGAGGACTCAACATGATCTGGGTAGTAGTCGATCGTCTCACCAAGGTTGCCCGATTCATACCGATGAAGGACACCTGGAAGGTGGCGAAGCTCGCGGAGCTATTCGACAAGGAGATCATCCGACACCACGGAGTCCCGAAAACCATTGTATCTGACCGCGACACCAGATTTCTTTCGAGATACTGGAGAGCAACACGGGAAGCGCTTGGTACTGAGTTGAAGCTTAGCACCGCCTTCCATCCACAGACCGACGGTCAGACAGAAAGGACCATCCAAACACTAGAGGATATGCTAAGGGCATGTGCCTTAGACTTCCAGGGGAGCTGGATTGAGAAGCTTCATCTTATCGAGTTTTCGTATAACAATAGCTACCATGCTTCGATTAAGATGTCGCCATTCCAAGCTTTGTATGGTAGACCTTGCCGTACCCCGTTGTGTTGGGATGAGTCAAGCGAAGCGGTCATCATAGGACCGGAGTATTTGGAACAAGTACAAGCTGAGGTACAACAAATCCGAGCAAATATGAAAGCAGCCCAAGATAGACAGAAATCCTATGCGGATGTGCGACGACGCGACCTTGAGTTCGCCGTGGGCGACCAAGTGTTCTTGCGTGTCTCACCTATGAAGGGTGTCTTTCGATTTGGCCAAAAGGGCAAGCTGAGCCCGAAATTTGTAGGCCCGTATGCCATTACCGAGAGGATTGGAGCCGTAGCTTATAGGCTAGCATTGCCTGAAGAATTGGGGCGTGTTCATGATGTCTTTCATGTATCACAACTCAAGAAATACATAGCCGATCCCTCTCATGTATTAGAACCCGAACATTATCCCTAGAGCCGACGATGAGATATGTCGAGACTCCACTGCGAATCCTTGATAAAGACAAGAGACACTCGCCATAAATCTGTACGAATGGTGAAGGTCTTGTGGTCTAACCACGATGTCGAGGAAGCGACTTGGGAATTAGAGGACGCCATGAAGGCGAAGTACCCGAATCTATTTGTAGACTAGATGTCTAGTATCCGTATAGCACGGAGGGTACGGGGCGTACCCCTTTTAAGGGGGGTAGAGCCTTTTGCTTTTGCATTGCTTCGGGTTAGCATTGCGTAGTATGTATGTATTGTAATTGTATTTTGGTTGGCACATGTAGTGCTAATTGTATTGTATTGGCACAAAGTAGTGCTAGTAGTATTCAGTATGTAGTACGAGTATGGTATGGTATGGTATGTATGTAATGAGTAATGCATTTGTGTTGTACGGTATATGACACGAATGACATTGTGAAGTGTATTGCGAATGTATTGTGGAATGTCGAATTGAATGGGTATTGTGTATGGTATTTGAATGGAGTATTGTGTATGAATTGAGTATGTGTATGGAAATTGAACTGAGTATGATGTATGGTATTGAATTGTGTATGCTGGTAGTGTAAGAATTGTGAACACCTTGTAAGGTGGTAGTAGAATGTATTGTGGCAATTGGCTTGCCAAATAAGTAGAAATGTAAACCGTAACCTTGAGCAACTTTGAGGGCAAAGTTTCTTAAGGGGGGTAGATTGAAATACCCCGTAATTAAAAACAGTGATTAATTAGGCTAATTATATTTTAAAGGCTTAATTACACTTAAATAAATAAGGGAACAAATCCCGAAGAAAACGGACCTTTAAAATGGGTTAAAAGCATAAACGAACCTTAAAGCGCGTTTTTCGAGGAAACCGGGAAAACGTGACTTTAAGCGGGTCAAAAGACTCGTAACAATTTTGGTCAACTAAATAGTCACTAATAAATATTAGTGAAGCTTTAGAACCAATAAAATTAATTAAACGAGAAAATTCCGGAAAACGGGTACCGGTTAGAAAACTGTAACAACCGGAAGTTGTGGGGTGAGAATGCAAATAAACAAACTTAGTGTGTCCACTTTGCAAATAAAAAAAAAATGTGAGTGTGTGTGGTGTGGGATCGAGCCCCTCCTCTCACTCCTTTATTCTTCTTATTGCTAAAAGACAAAGAATAAGTAAAAGAAAAAAAAGACTCTCTCTCCTATCCCCCTCCTCTCTCACGTTCTCTCCCTCTCTATTCTCTCTTCTTCTCCTTGCGATGGAAATGGGAATTGAGAAAACTCACTCAACTCTCTCCTTCTCTCTCTTGTAACTCAATCTCTCCAAATCCAACAAAAATTACCATTGAATCCCCCAAAGGAGAACATTTCCTCCTTTCAAAAATCCAAAAACCACTTTCATTTTATGGGTCCATTTGAAGATTGAGTCCACCATTAGAAGCACCTTCACCTCCTTATCATCTTGAGGTAAAAAAATTCGAAAATCCATCTTTCTAGCTCTCATTGCAAAGAATTTCAGTTTTGAACTCTTGTTCTCTTGTTCCAGCCGATTTTGGCTCTCTTGTGGGCTAGGAATTGTTCTCTTGCTAGTCAAGAACTTCATTCACATTGGAAGGTAATACTCTTTCTAAACCCTAAAACATTAAATTCTAGGGTTAGTAAAATGAATGCTAAATGGTATGTGTGTATGGTATGGTGGTTGTAGTATGTGCATTGTGTGAGAGAACAAAGAAGAAGGAAAGAAGGAAGGAGAAGGAAGAAAGAAAGAAAAACTAGAAACAAGGTAATGCTTACCTTGAGTTAGTTTGTATGTAGTATGTAACAGTTTTTGAGTAGTAAAATGAGTAATGTATTGAGTAATGAGTAGTAGTAGTAGTTGTAGTAAGAGAAGGAATTGTAACAGTTTTGAAGTTTTTAAATGAGTTTAAAAGCTTGGGAAAACATTGGGTAGTGATGTGTATGTGCAGGAATTTTATGTGTGTAGTAGTTGAATGTGTGAGTATGTATTGTAAACAGGTTGTGAGAATGAGAATTGTGAGCTGAAATAATGTGTGGAGAAGTTAAAAATATAGGGGAGACTATGTCAAATTTTGTGTAGGAAATGAGAGGACTTAAGTTGTTTAAGAAGAGGAAGTACTTGGAGAGTTTAAAAGGAGTGTTTGTAGTTTAAACAGATTTGAATGAGTGTAGGTAATGTGAAATAGGATGAAGTAATGTTTTGGATGCTAGGAGTAGCATTAGTTGAGGGAGTAATGGAGGATAGAAGTTGAATAAAAATCTGTAGCAAGAAGAGGAAACAAAATCTGTAGCAAGGGAGAAGAAAACTGATGCAAGTGTTGGAAGAATGAGGAAATTTGTGTAAGTTGTGTAGGAATTGAGTAGTAAGTTTGGAGAATGAATTAAGGTGATTTAGAGCATCTAAATGAGTGGTAAATCATGTAGGGAAGTATTGGTAAAGATTGGGGAAACAATGGGTAAAGAAAACACCCAAAAACAGATTTTAAAACTGAAGTACTGGGCCGGACCGACCTTAGGACCGAACTTGCAAGGTCGGTCGAGCCCAGATTTACAAGACGGGAAACCTTCTGGAATCGACCGACTTGCGACCGGACTTGCAAGTTCGGTCGGACCAGAAAATTCTCCCGTCTGAAACCTTCTGGAATGGACCGAACTTGCGACCGGACTTGCAAGTTCGGTCGGCCAGAAAAATTCCCGTAATGCAAGCTACTGGAATGGACCGACCTTGCGACCGGACTTGCAAGGTCGGTCGGGCTAAAATTTTCAATGCGAAACTTACTGGAATGGACCGACCTTGGACCGGACTTGCAAGGTCGGTCGGCCCTGGAATTTTACACGATGTAGCTACTGGAATGGACCGGACTTGCAAGGTCGGTCGCAAGTCCGGTCGAGTCTCGAAAAAAAAAATGTTTTAATTATATGATTATAGTATCATATATACATATATATGCCTATATACACATATGCATATGTATAGTAGTAATACACCACTAATGAAGTAGTAATGGTAAGAAAGTAAGTAAATGAGCAAGGAAACAAGCTTAAGAAGTAATAAGGAAAAAAATGGTTTTATAACCAAGTATGAATGTAAAGGAGTAGTAAGTAAACATTGAGAATATCAATGAAGGAGTAAGTAGATCAATAATAGATCATTGATCATACTACTTCATGTATGTATAGGAATCCAATAGTTGCTCCAAAGGAACCGGTAGTACCTTACGACGGTGAACGGTATGATTTCTTCATGCCCTGTATCCTAACTTGGTTACCCCGATTTGTGTGCTTATGTGATCACCAATAAGATAAATGCACGAATCGGACTTATATTGCACTTAATTGTGTTTGAACTATATTGTTCTTGTTTTATGCTCTTGAACATTTAGTTTGTATAATTCATGAAATGTATGAAGGGAATGAAGTGTATGTGTAAGTATGAGTACTTGGTATTGTATGTATGTATGGAAAGTAAGTATGGACTTCTACTAATTCCTAACGATCTAACTCCTAACATGAGTAATGAGTATAATGGAATGAGTAGAAGCCCGATATAGTTTCGGCCACGCGTGAGGATAAGGAGACACAAGAGGTTGGATCCGAATCCTGGCTATAATCTTTTCCTTGGACCAAATCCCTTGAATGGGTAGCATCCTGGATTAGTGGGCCACCCTAAAGCCCGGTGGTGGGATGTAGTAATCCCTGCCCGGAGGTCATACCGACTTAACTGGAAGTAAAGTATGTAAGAAGTAAGTATTGTATTGTATTGGTCTTGACTATTGTAAGTCATTGACCCGGAGTAAAAAGTATTGAACACCCGATTAACCCGGGTGTGTAATGAGGCTAACAAGACCTTCTATGTATTGGAGAATTGTATCTCGTAATGCGGTGAGTATGGTAAGTATGAATGGATGACTTGTATTGTACTTCTTGTATGTATTGTATGTATGTATGCTTGGTGAAATGAATGTATTGAATTGTATTGTATAAAGCATGTATGTATGTATGAATGAAACGAACCGCATGTACTCGACCAAATAGTTGGCGTACCCTCACTAGTACGCGGGGTATGCGGTTATCATATGCAGCGTAAGCTGACCCCCTAGGGGGAATGTTTTTACTCCACAGGTACCCGCGAGGTGTGACGGTAGGGTAAGGACGTGATGTGATTCTTTTTGGGATATAGCAGTAGGACTGGAATAGTGTACCGAGTTGTACACGGCTAGGCCATTTTGAGTAGCCGGTGTACCATGTGGTACACCTTTTGGATATTGAAATCTTGATTGGATAGTAAGGAGAGGATGTATAAACTCTTCATTTTGGGAAGTAGTCATGAATGTATTCATATTCAGTATACTCGGTAATCAAATGTAAGTAAGTATTTGGTATTGTAAAGTAAGTAGTATGCATTTGGGTTATTCTAATCATCAGACCGACACGGTAAGTAGTAGTAGCCTTGTTAACCTTGGATGGTTAACGGCGTTGTATCACCCGCTGGGAGTAAGTAAGTATTCCGCTGCAAGTAAGGTAAGTATGGGAATGATTAGAGGATTATGAAAGGATTAGCGGTTGGGGTGTTACAGGGGTATTTCATTTTTGGCAAGCTTGATGTCCACTACGACATAGAATGGGTCTCTAGCCTGATATGTAATGGTATGCATGCATCGCTCAATCCAGATGAGATAGACAACATTGGCAATGGCTCATCTCACACAGTCTATTGGTCTTTTTCTCTTACAGTAGCGGAAGATCCAATTGATGTAGTTGTGTGCTAGACCTGCTAGTGGGAAATCCCAACCAATCACAAATGGACCATCATATCATACTAGAGATGCTGCAAAGAAAGAACAAGTGAACACTAATCTCTATAGTGTGCTCATAGAACCACATTTGTTAACGAGACATATACCCCAAAATGTGAGCTTATCACAAATTATAAGCCACCTTAAGAGCAACCCACAATATCAATTTAGCTTTAGGGATGGACCAAGTTATCCAACAAATATTGAACTAGGGAAATGGGTGGGTAGGGAAGGATGTATCATTATAAAATGTGCTAACATGAGGACTGATAGGTGATGAGTGTCTAAATGAGTACGTTTTAAGGGTGTATTTCATATGATTTATCAACACTTATTATGTTCATTTCTCCACTTTAGTTAGTTTTGCTCTAGTCTTATATTTTCATGGGTTTCTTACACATTTATTGTTTAAACATGAGTAAAAATACCTATCTAGGAGCAAAATAGACGAAAAAAGCAACGCGTGGGCACAAATGGATCTCAAATCGAAGCTATAACGAAGAATCTAAAGCCTATACAAGTTTTGTCCGGACATGCGTCCGACCTTGCATGTCTGGACACAAGTTCGAGCAGGGCAAAAAATGCAACAGATTCACGGCATTTAAAGAGGAAAAGAAGAGAAGAAAGAGGATATTAGAGCCACACACCAAAAACGTAGAGACGAAGAGAAAAGAAGGGAAAGCCCTTCCTCAACCTCTCATGGCTATTTCTTCTCTTTCTCTCTTTATTGAGTTCTGGTCAAGGAATAGCCTTCTTGTACCTTGGGATGAAGATATTTTCCCTCAAAATCCTTAAAAACTTTCATTGTTGAATCTCGAACTCTTTTTAAAGCTTTATTATGATTTTTGCTCTTAATGAAAGTAGATTATTGAGTATTTTTGGTTTTAAAGTTGTTGCTCATGGTTTGCAATTTTTTCAAGGTTTGCTCAATTTCTTCTTCTATGTAGGTTTCTATAGATGAGTTTGCAGAAGTAAAAATGTAAACTGAGGGGCTTAAATCAGTGTATCTATCGATGAGTATTGATATAGATTTTATTTCAACTTAGGGGGAACTCATGCCTAATGTTGTCAATGGAATTGGCTTCTCAAACAATCCAAGGTTCTCGTCATATTTAGTTAGGACTAGTAGACTAGAGTTTGGTTGCTAGTTAATTAAGTGTTCCCGTTGTTTAGCTATAAGTTCATGAATCGACAATCGGTAGTAAAGGATGAAAGGGGGCAAAGATCCATCATGTGGTACAACTATCTTAGATAGTTAACATAGTTTTACTACTTTTCTTCTTTTCTATTTATCAAACCAAAACCACAAAACCCCGAACAATTTACATTTATGCATTTTGTATATATTTATTCACACTTCCTAAACCAGTAATTAGCTGAATAGTTGCGATGTCTCCGTGGATACGATCTTGTTGTACTATAATGATTGGATCCACTGCCCGTGATTAGTATAATATATTCATTTATATTTTGCACCAAAAACAAGATAGGAGAGAAGGGGAGAAATGACATCATAAGTAAAACCTAACCTCTGGTCAGACAATCAATGGCCAAAAGTCTGAGATCTTGTTTAGTAGGAAATTGAATTACACTATCAAAAACCAAATCTGCACCATCTTTGGTTATTCTGAAGCTCCATCCTTTCCAAAGTATCTTGGCCTCCTTGTTAAAGGGGGGAGAAACAGAACTCAAATGTTTAATTATCTCCTGGAGGCTGTTAGGAAAAGAGTTCACGCTTGGTCTAAACCCATGTCTCATGCAGCTAGAGGTGTTCTCATTCAGAGTGTCCTCCAGTCCATACAAAATTATACCATGTCCCTATTCTTATTACCAGTCACCATAGTTGCCAAACTAAACTCTATATTCTCTTCCTTCTAGTGGGGAGGTGTAGTGAATAAGAAAGGAATGCACTGGTTAAGCTGGGAGAAATCTTGTTATCCTCTACACAAAAGAGGTATTGGGTTCAAAATATTACCTTGTTCAACAAAGCCCTTCTAGCAAAACAAACTTGGAATATCCTCATTTACCCAGATTCCTACATGGCCAGAACTCTCAAAGGGATCTACTTCCCCCATGACATGATCCTCGATGCTAAGATCAAAGGCCAAGTCAGCCCCATTTGGAAATCTATAGTTTCAGCTATCCCTCTAGTGGCCACTGGGGCTAGATTCCAAATTGGTAATGGAAGAACAGCATATTTTTGGAATTCTCCTTGGATCCCAAGACCTACCACCTTCAAACCAATCACTCTTCTTCAGTCTTCAGATTCTCAAATCAAAGTGTACCAGCTTGTTAATATGGATGATGGTTCTTGGAACATTCCTGCCCTCAGTCGACTTGTTTGGAACATTGATGTTGAAGTAATCAAAAGTATTCCTATCAGTCTATTGGAAAATGATAAGTGGGTGTGGCACCATTCAAAAGATGGGGCCTTTTCTGTTAAATCTGTTTACTCCTTTGCAAAAGATAATGGAGACAGATGTAACTCCTCTGTCAAAGGTGATTATTTCAAGATACTTGATAAGCTCAAGCCCCAACTATGCAGTCCAAGAGTTAAGCTCTTATTTTGGAAGTTTCTCTTCAATATAATTCCTTGCAAGGCTATCCTTTCTCGAAGAGTTGGAGGCTTAGACAAATGTTTCCTATGTGGAGGTATTGATTATGTCCTTCATATCTTCTTTGAGTGTATGATAAGTGTCTAAATGAGCATGTTTTATGGGTGTATTTCATATATTATATCAGCACTTTTTCTGCTCATTTCTCACTTATCGTATGTTTTTTCTCTAGTTTATGTTTTATTGATTATCTCACAAATTTATTGTTTAAACATGAGGAAAACCAAGCTGGAAGTAAAGTAGACAAAGAGACGAACGCATAGACGCAAACGGCTCAGAAAACGGAGTCCAAACGAAGAATCTAGAGCCGGTCAAAATTCGTAGAAGAAATAAGTCTGTACGTCGTGAAAACAGGACGGACAAGAGACAAGTGCAACCCCCAAAAATGGGGCGGACACTCACACTTGCAACCGCCCATAAAGAGGCGGACAACATCAAGGCATAACCGCCTGTTTGGAGGCGGACAAGACTCATGCGCAACACTAAGGCTACCGCCTGATTGGAGGCGGACGAACCACAAGGCTACCGCCTGTTGGAGGCGGACATCACACAGCAGAGGCAATAGGCGGACGTCTCACACACCAAAGGCAAACCGCCTATTAGCATGCGGACGGGAGGCGGACGTGAGTAAAACCAGTCGCGAAATAGTTTTTTCTTCGCCGTCTGCAACTTGCCTTCGCTATCCATCTACTCCCGCACCGCCTACCTTATTTCCTCACGCGTCTCCAGCTCCTGTCCCCTGCAATTAATGAGCAATCAACGAGAGCAATCAACCGGCAATCAAATTCGTACGGATCTTCTTCTCCTCTGCCTCTATATAAACTCACTCCAACAACACCATAAACACACCACGCACGACGGGAGTCTGAAGAAACCATTCACCACATCCATCCATTCGCTTCCACTTATTTTTTCTCCCGTAACACCACAACATTCCACACTCACGCAGTAACAAAAGAAATAGAAGAGCAGTAGTACGAGCGAGAGCAGACCAGTTCTTCCTCTGAAATAATGTCAAAATCTATCTGTGCAATCTTCTTATCTCCGTTAATGTCTGAGTAATTTTCATTTGTATCCTAGGATGGGGGTTTATTTCTAATATTACGTAAATTAATATTTATCACCTGTCTCTCTATTTTAACTTGTTTTAATTCCTTTCAGCAAATATTGTTAAATGCTTTGCGTGCTGACAAACACACTGCATTTATTTGGTAACTATCAACATATGATTTTGAGATAGTCTAAGTACCACAAGGAATTAATCTTAGTATTTACACCCGGACTGAGCAGGAAAATATTAAGGCTATTATTAAGAGTTCGTAACTGAAATTATTACTCTAATAGACAATAAATAATTGAGACTGGTTATAAATATGTTTAGTAATTTACGAAATTCCCCCGCTATCCTAGGATACATTTTTCCATCCACATCACTTAATTCACCTTTTTACTGTTTTTATTATTTCTGTATTAATCCAACAACAAATCAAGCTTGCCTCCGGCTAAACCCCTTTTTACAGTTTTAAGTAACTACCAAGACTAGGATAAATTGAACAATCTCCTGGATACGACACTTGTTTTACTACTACGACCGGGATTTGTTTGCAGCCCGACGTTTAATTTGAGTTTTAATTTCTTTTCTTTTCTTTTAATTTTACACCAGTTTAACCACTCAGAAAATAACCCTCTGCAGTGTACCTTGGTGCACCATCTCTGGAATGGTATTATCGATATTTCTTCATTGCCTATGATTGGAGAAACTAGCCTCCAAGATTGGTTCATATTAATTCGAACAAGTGGTCAAATAAGAAATTGTCAGATATTGCAAATCTCATGTGGGCTATTTATGACGCAAGGAATTTTGTGAGACATAATATTGAGAAATCTTGGTTAGCCACATTGGAAGCTAACATGGCTTTCGTTGAAGCTTACAAGATGTCTATGTGCTCTAGTTACCATGCTGATACTGATAACAGTTCTTGGATTCCTCCTCTACATGGTGCCTTCAAACTTAATTGTTCTTTCAAAACCAGAAGAGGACTTCCCACTATCCTCAGTGGATCCATCAGAAACCATCTAGGGGATCCTATCTTGATCTTTAATAAGAAGATGACGGACAGCTCTAGCTTGCACAATGCTGAAATCGAAGGGTTGTGCTTTGGTTTGACTTGGCTGGCTGAAGAAGGATTTAGACGAGTTGAAATGAATATCAGACAAAAGAAGACACTGGATCTTCTTGCCAACCAAAACAGGAAGACAAATTCTCCCATTCTAAAGCAAATTAGAAGAATCTCTTCTATCTTTGCTTCTATAAGTTTTTGCAAGGATGATAGTCCTATCTATTTTCCCTCTCTTCTTATTTCGGCTATGTATAATAACTCCCCACACTTCAAAGTCTGGAAGGGAAATGACATCCTTCTTAGAATCCTTAGTCTATGTAGTATGGATCTAGGTTTGTAATATGTAAGTTTTTTTTCAATATATTTGGTCCCAAGTTTTATTAAAAAAAAACCTAACATGCACTATAGACTACCTAAACTCATGAGTAATCCATTTTCTAAGTAGAGGCCCACATGTTAGAGTCCCTAAGTTAACACTATAATCAGGATCATATAGAAATTTTTAGTTTAAATTAGTGGGATGGGAAAATTCCCTTAAATAATTCAAGGGTTATACACCTGTTAAATTCTAATCATGTAACCCAGTTGTAAAGAGAAATGCGTGCGGAATGATGGGATATAATTACTCTGCGCATATCTAGTCTAGTAATTTTTCTGTAATTGACATTACTATACATAAGAGAAGGGGATATGTGTCGGCCGGTATCTCACATAAACAAACATCAGTCGGAATTAACGTTCATTATTGAGTAGTATTTTAAACTTGTACGTTTGGGGGGAAGCAAACATGGGTTTCAGCGGCTAAATGCCGGTATAATTACTGAGAAGAGTAGCACACCTTAAAGTTAGGCAAAGTTTGCCGTTCGAAGAACACACTTATCAACAGTTGTAGTGCTTCAAGCCACGTGCGGTGTCTCCTACTCTGTAGTCTCTACTAGTAGTACTTTGAAATCAAATTCTTACAGATAGTGCCAGCCTTTAAAAATTTAATACATATCATGCAGATAGAGCTGACGCGTTTATGATATAGTATTGCCATATACAGTGACCGAAAACATACATATGATCAAGCGCTGTGGGTTATGTATGCCTATCGTATTTGTGTGTATGGTTAACATACATGAAGTCGATCGCCGAATCCGATGCAATTGTCACACTGGGTACAGTAATGAGAAAAAATAAATAAAGGGAAAAAATAGACTTAGGCGTGAGTATGGGAGTTTTGTGGGAGCTAGGTTGAACGTGGTAGGGGGAGAAATTGTATTTTTTTCAAAATATTATAATTTATAAAATAAAAGTAAAAATAAAAAATTATACCATTATTCATCATTTTTCATGCTCTTCAAAACAAGATGTATCATGGATATGTTTTGGTAAACTTAAAATTTTATATTTTTAGAATGAGTATATATTAGGTATTTTTAAAGTGAATCTTATGACAAAATGAACCTTATTCATTAACAAAATGAATCTTACCCCAAACACTCTAAAAACCACCATAGAAAAGTTAAAAAACGTCGAACACATTTGTATGGTTTGTAGATCAGGGTTCTAAAAATGATTCACTTTTTTCAACGAATGATTCACTTTCAATAAATGAAAAATTCATACAGTTCTCACATAAGTTTGTGGTAGGATTAACTTTTACTAGTATTAAACAAAATATTCACTTTTCTTAAACCTTTGATTCACCATTAAAAAAACCTTTGATTCACTTTTCTTAAACCTCTGATTCACTTTTCTTAAACCTCTGATTCACTTTTCTTAAACCTCTTATTCACTTTAGTAAACAATCTCTATTTACGAGAATTACTTTTCTTAAACCTCTGATTCACTTTTCTTAACCCATGATTCACTTTATAAAAACCTTTGATTCATATTTTTTAAACCTCTTAATCACTTTAGTTAAACAATATGTGCTTATGAGATTCACTTTTCTTATTACCCTGATTCATTTTGTAACAACTTGTGATTAACTTTTTAACAACCTTTGATTCACTTTTCTAAAACCTCTAATTCACACTAGTTAAAACAATCAGAATCACTTTAGTTAAACAATCTCTATTTATGAGATTCACATTTTTTAAACATCTTATTCACTTTTAAGCAACTCTCTGATTCACTTTTTCATAACCTTTGATTCAATTTTTAACAACCTTTGATTCACTTTTCTTAAACTTAAGATTCACAATTAATCTTAAAAAATATGTACATACAAAAAATAAAAAATTTAAAATTTACCAAAATATATCCATGATGCACCTTGTTTTGAAGAGTATGAAAAATGATGAACAATGGTATAAAATTTATATTATTTGGACTTATATATAATAAAATATAACATTTTAAAGTTTTACAAAAGTATAAAGCACAAAAAGACAAAATAGATGACAAAAGACCAAAATGATCATCACCACCTTACAACATGGCGCAACTTTGAACTTGCTTTAGATTTTTCATGTCCTACTTAGGGTTTTTTTTAATATTCAACCAGTAGATAATTTATTGGTGGTTGATAACTGATTATCAACAATATTAACCAATAATTTATATATTTCGCTTATATATAAGGTAAGCCTGAAGTATTTTTTAGGGTAAATTATTTGGAACCCCCTTGAGGATTGAGAATAATACAGTTGACCCCCTTGTGGTTATCATAATTATTTGTAATCACCTCGAGGTTATAGTATTTTTGACTATGAGCCCCTGAACTATAATTCCATTATTAAACGTTAACCACGTGGTGACCATCAACTTAATGACATTATTAATGACATGCTTGACCAAAAACACTGCTTAATAAGCATTTTTATTGTCCGAAAAACGTCAATCCTACCTTGAAAATGCATCTGAATTGGGATGAAGGAGAGTTAAATGATGTTGATTAAGCAGTTTTGTTATCCAGACTGATATTAATAATGTGATTAAACTTATGGGTCAACATGTAGTTAATGTTTTGATAACAAAGTTATAGTTCAGGGGCTCATGGTCAGAGATACCCTAACCTCAAAGTGGTTACCAATAATTATGATAAACACAAAGGGTTAACCGTATTAATTCATGTGTCTATCGTGCGTACAAACTAAATCCCCTTTGATATATATATAATAGACTTATTTTCATTTTATTAGTTACTTTTGTAGAAGAAAAATTTATAATGTAATACTACTTGCACTCTAATTTTCTAATAATACTAGAAATAAACTTACCCACAAAGAATTATACATTCCATGAATATTTTGTTCGTACTTATATCCGATAATAAAATGTGGAAAAAGATTCCCTCTAATAAATCTATTATTTTTAGGTCTTTCAAAAGTGTATTTATTTCATTTCAAATTTTACAAAACTAACATTTTACCGCTAGCTGATGTAGTTAGAATATATACTCGACTTCAAATTTTCTATTATATATAAATTTGTACAAATATTGTATATTGAAATATACAAAGATATATATTTGAACAGCAAGTAACAATATACAGAGCATATTACAAAAATAATAAACAATAAAATTATAAAAATTAACCAGAAACATTGCCAGTATTATCTAATACGTGTGTGGGTGTGAGGGTTCCAAACGGATCAGTGCGCGCATAGCTAGGAAGAATCTTCAATTTTTGTTTATGCGGGATATTCTGCAGGAACTCTAATTAAGATTTTGGTCGCTGCTGTCATGTCATCTCCAGTTCTCAACTTTTACCTCTTATATTATATACTACTCCTCCGTCTCATTCACTTTGTCCACTTTACTATTTGAGCTTGTCGTTTGACTTCAATATATAACATGTAAAATAATATATTTTTATAAAAAAAAATTTTATAATGGAATCCTTATGTGAAAAACTATATATTGTAAAAAAATATTTTTTTAAAATTATTTTATATTATATATTTAATATGAAGTGGAAAAACGTGCCAAAAAGCAAATGAGACACTTATGAGGACGAAGTAGTAGTATATAAGTTGAGATTCGGATTATACATATATACTATGTACTACTCCCTCCGTCCTGTTTACTTTATGACACGTTTTTCCACTTCAATATTAAGTATATAAGATAAAATAATTTTATAAAAGTAAATTTTGTAAAATATAGTTTATCATGTAAAGAATCTATACAAAATTTAAATTTCAAAATTAATTTATTTATATATAAAATTGAAATCAAACAACATGTCCAAATAGTAAACAAGGCGGTCAATTCAGGACGGAGAGAGTATATATTTTGTATTGACATTTGACAGTAGAGTTTTGAGTTTCGGATACTACGTATTGACAAATACAGCTAGCTAGCTAGCTCTGTAACCTCTGTTTCCTAATTGACAATTGTTGGTGCTGTCGTTAATATTACTCTTTTGTTTAGTTTCCTTTGTTCTCTTTCGTTCATGCATATACGTGCATGTCGATCTGTTGTGATCTGAACTATAAATGATATTAAATTTCAGACATGAGTTTCACTTATCTCTTATTGTGCGTACGTGACATGACATGACATTTATGCATACATGCGGAGATTGATTGATTTTGTTTTTTGCGAAACCGGAGATTGATTTAATTACTAGGTGGATTTAGATTTTATTTATCACCACTAGCTAGATAGCTAGATTGTAAACTCAACTGTTATATCGGGGTCGTGACCTGTGGGAAATTTAGTTTAGAGATTATTTTATTAGTGTCAATTTAGTATTAGTTCTTAAATATTAATAGTTCTCCTTCTTAATTAATGAATCAATGTTTTGGGAGGTTTTTTTTTATTTCTACTTTAATATTAAGTCCCACTATATTGTTGATACTTCCTCGAAGGGTGACTTATATTTATAATCTAAGAAAGGACTACCTAGAAAAGTATATTACCAAGGGATAAAGAATTATACCCAAAAGTAAGTCAAATTGTTTGAGCAGATATATTTTCAAACACGACAGCTGCTTTCTTTTTATTGTGAATGTTCAAAACCTAAAAGCCTTTCAATGTGTCTATTATGTCTCTTCTAGTCATATATTTTCACAAACAACAAATCATATATACCTTTACTTGTTCAAAATCTCCATTCTTGCACTAGCTCACCCTCATAGTCGAAACTCCTTCTGCGGACAGAGAGAAAAGAATGATAGAACTTTCATTAGTAAAGGGAAAAGTGATACTGAGAGTAGTCTCACTAGCATTACCTCTTATACTAATGACAGTCCCAAACTAATACTACCTTAAGTAACGAAAATTTAAGTAACGGGAAGAATAAAATAAGTTACGGGTGGGGAGACCAAAATATTAAGCATCCTAACAGCCCCCTCAAATCATACAAGTATTGTATGATTTGAAAACAAAAACTATGCTATCCTCCAGTAGAACCCAAATCTCTCATGCCCAGCTTCCTAATCAGCAGCGGATAGTGTCTACCAGGTAGAGATTTGGTCAAAAGATCAGCCAGTTGATCCCTCGAGGGCACAAACTCCACTGTAATTAAACCCTCTTGAAGTTTCTGTCTGACAAAGTGAATATCCAACTCCATATGCTTAGTCCTTTCATGCAAGACGAGATTTCTTGCAATGTGAATAGCCGCCTGGCTATCTGACTTGACAGGGACTGGTTCTACATTAGCAACACCCAGTTCTGCCAGTAACCTCGTTAGCCAACTTAATTCTACCATTGCCTGCCTCATCGCCCTGTACTCTGATTCAACTGAAGACAATGCAATGCTAGTTTGTTTCTTGGATTTCCAGGATAGTGGGCTACCACCTAGACAAATAAAATAACCACTTATTGAGCGCCTCATTAGGACATGCTGTCCAGTCAGCATTGCAATAAGCAACTAAATCAGAACTATTTTTGTTGTTAAACAGAAGACCATATCCAGAAGTACCTTTAACATCTCAAGTGCATTGCAGCTTGAAAATGTAAAACAGATGAGGAATCCAAAAACTGGCTCAAAACTTGAATTGAAAAACTAGGACCAGGCCTACTGTGTGACAGAAAACTAAGTTTACCAACTAACCGACGATAAACACTTGGGTCATCTAAGGGTTTTACTTCATTCCTTCTGAGTCTAACATTAATGTCCAAGGGACCAGCAACAACTTTCTGATCAGCACAATTAAATTCACTCACTAATTGCTCACTGTATGCCTTTTGTATCAGAGCTATTCCATCAATAGTATGAACAAACCGCATACCCAAGAAAAGAGAAAGTCTACTCTTCCCAAGTCTTTAATTTTAAAATCTCGATCAAGACTGTTTTTGACTAAATTAATCAGATCTATATCATCACCAGTTATGAGTAAGTCATCGACATAAACAACAAGATAACAAACTCGGCCATCAGTTTCTTTAATAAACAATGAATAATCGTTCAGTGACTGTCTAAAACCTAATCCTTTAAGGAAATCACTCAGTTTTTCATGCCACTGTCTCGAGGCTTGCTTCAGCCCATACAGTGATTTTCTTAACTTACAAACTTTCCTTATTCCCTCCAATTCGTGATCCTCTGGTAACTCCATATAAACATCCTCCTTTAGGTCACCATGAAGGAACACATTATTCACATCTAATTGCCCAATTTCCCAATTCATTTTAGATGCAATAATTACTAAAGCTTTGATTGTGGTGAACTTAACAACCGGTGAAAAGGTTTCAGAATAATCAATGCCTAGCTTTTGTGTGAAACCCTTAGAAACTAGCCTAGCTTTACATCTCTCTAAGCATCCATCTGCCCTGTACTTAAACTTGAAAATCCATTTACATTTAATAGTTCTTTTCTCAGTAGGAAGGTCAACTATCTCCCATGTATTGTTTCTATCCAAGGCCTTAAACTCTTCTAATATCACAGCCTTCCATCTAGGGTCTCTAATAGCATCTATGTACAGGGTTGGTTCTGTCTCTTTATGCAGAGAGCTATTAAAACAAGCATGCAGAGTCTTTCAGTCAGCTAGGAGAATAAACGCATTCTGTACAATCTTGAGCCAGCAATAGTGTTATTTTCATCAATCAGACTACAATCAGAATTGAAATGGGAATCATTACTGAAATCAGAAGTCATACAATTTATTCTAGAAATCCTATCAGTCATAATTTGTGAAAAGAGGTCACAGCTGTACTTATCTCGATCTGTGGTTGCACTTTGTCCCACAATATAATCCTGAAGATGTGCTAGAGTGTGCCTTATCCTTGTGGAACGTCTTATGAGTTGCTGCTACTGTGAATCTTGTGTCCCGCCAATCTCTGATGCTTCATCTAACGGACTGCCCCCCTGGGAAGAATCTGGGGCCTCCTGGTTG
>JAIOTZ010000837.1:0-43583 GCA_023374045.1 Limonium bicolor
GTCCGGGGTATTAAAATATATATATATATATAATATATATATATATATATATATCCAACAAATTTCTACATACGTACACAACTGAGTATCTCATAGGATACTTACATACAAACATACAAGCATAATGACGTACACAGGTGCGCAATGCGCATACAAACAACCAACAAAATAGCGTATGCCCTGCATACCAAAACACGAAAACTAGTGCACATGAGTGCACAGCCAAGAGGCTCTACCCCCCTTAAAAAGGGTTACGCCCCCGTACCCCACAAGTATACAACAACCGCTAAACAAAAGGGCTGGATACTTGGGTCTCTTGGCATTCTCATATTGAGAGATGGGTCGATCTTAGGTATTTGATTCTTAAAGGAGATTATGAGAAAGGTAAGACACGTACATTTCTAGCCGAAGACATGGAGTACTTGGTGCGCTGTCTCAACCACGTTCTATTGGGCCCACTCGCTCCGTATTGAGGTGCAGACCCACGGATATGGGGCTAATACGCCCTTCGTTTCTATTGTTATCTTAGATGATTTATTGGCAACAATTTATTACTGACATCGTTCCACTATCACGGAGTCGTTCACGGTGTTTGTTAACTTGGAAACGAAGGTGTCTCAGTCGGTGCGGTACGTTAGTTGTATCTGCACACGACTGGATTGAAATCATGTATTATTGTTGTAGATCAATAGCGCGGAATATAGTTGAGATGTTAATATCTTCACTCGTTGATATGCTGTTGAGATGAAGTATGATATTAGTTGTTACTTGTATTAAGTGCCGTTTTGCAATAGTCTTAATAATTTCTTTAAGACATATCGTTAATAATGCACGAGGGTAATCCTTGTAATCCCCTGTCTCCTGGTTATTTATTCCGGAGTAAGGTATTTAATTGTAATATTTGTTATGTAATCCTCATAGATATGTATTGTGCTTACCGTGTGCCGGTTTTACAACCTTCATTGTATGGTTCATCCCGTTTATTAGGAGAAACCCATTATTATAATTACATTGTGTCCTGCACTGTTTAACCTCTCGTGGGGGTATCTTCCTCTAGTATATTTGTATCTTGTACTCTCACATTGTTCACAAGGAATATTGTATGTTTATGAGTTCCTGTGTGAGTTATAGTTTGAACTTAGTATTATTTAGGAACGTGTCCTTTAATGGTCTAGGCTATCATATAGCCCGCCATCCATTTACTTTCCATAATTGTTTATTATGCGAGTTTTACTCGTCTGTGTTTGGGAATATATTGCTTCTAACAATTGCTTATAATGGTCGCTTCCGCGCGCACCATATTTCAGTTGATTCAACGGTTGTATATTTATTGTGGTGTTTTCTTTAAGGTTTGGGGCATCCGCTAGTGTACTAGCTTCATCCCATAATTTCCGCATCTTGGTATAAAATTCTGAAATTGAGTCGCCATTCTCTTCGAGTTTCCCCAATTCCTTCTTTAGTGATTAGATTTGCACTATGTTAACTTGCTCAAATCTTGAGCACAAGTTATCCCACGCATCAGCCGCAGATGTGTAATATACGATGCTTTCTCCTATCTTCTTGTCCAGGCACTGAGTCAACCAAGCTATTAACATATTATTGCATGCTCCCAGGCTAGGTATTTGGAATCGTCCTTGTTCGGTGCGGTGATAGTTCGATCCAAAAAACCAAACTTGTTCTTGGCTTTGAGCGCAACCATCATTTTCTTTTTCCAAACAGAAAACCCTTCCCCTTCTGAGGACATGTAACCAAGAACCATCCCAGGCTGGTCGCTGGGATGAAGGTAAAACGGATCATTGTAGTCGACTCCGTCGGCATTCTTCACATCCGCCATGCTTTCCTTTGGATCAAACAACTTTGTCATGTAGATGCCTTATCGAGCTTGGTTTGAAGGAAGAATGGGAAAAGATTGAGTGATCGATTAACGTGCTCTGATACCATTTCGAAGAAACAGAAAGGAATTGATCATTGATATGCAACTGTAGTTTTGACAGAGAGTTTCTATTACTGAGAGGTTTATCTCAGAGAGTTTCTATCTATCTGTTACAGAGAGCGGACTCTATAAGTATATATATGTATGTAACTATTGTCTGCTATGTGTTTATTACAGAGACAATATATTTACACACTACAAAATGTTACAGAATACTAACAATATTGACTAACTCCAATACTGATGGGGAGACAAGCTCGAGGGTATAAGACGGTTAGAATGGTGGACGAGGATGCAACTTTACACAAGCCAACACGATCAAGGATCTAGGTGGATTCTTGAAGGTTGCTTGGACGGCTGAGGGATGCCTTGTTCATGTTCTTTTGGCTTTTGGGTTTGATTTGTGTCGTGGTTATGCTGGATCTTTTGGAACCTAGGGGTTAAGCTAGACTTAGCTATGACACTTTAATTTAATCATGATATTTGGGACAAGTTTTAAGTGTTTATATATATTTTAGGTTAGGATACTCGTTTAATCAAAGCTTATGGATGATCACATCCTGGTAATCCTACTTTCGTAACATCCTAATAGGATCCGATTACATATGGTTGTTGCTGCGTGATCATGCATGCTTTGATCTTCGTTTGGACGGCGTATGCTTGCATCGTTGGTTATGAATGCTTTGAAATTCAGGTTATGACTGTATTGATCAAGAATGAATGAAATGGATGGATGGTGTTTCATTTTTTTTTTCAAATCAATTCTCTTACTATACCATTTCTCGTGTTTATTTCCTTTCTTCCGACCATATTTACTATGACTTGAACATTTTTGTAGCATATTTAATGACATATTTACATCATAAAGAGATGGTCCCAACATGGGTTCTGCCTCAATCCCATGTGAATCATGTGTTCTCCTTTAACAATATTGTCACATATAAAACAGCCAAAACAAAAACAACTACAATTATACCGAGGCATTTTCTTTTGCTCTCTATTTTCAGATTTGACTTATTAATTCCTGATATTATTTCATTCTGGATGAAAATCGCTCATTCATTGATCTAAGCATACAAAATTGCATGCGTTTGATAGAGATCCAGTATTAAGATATGGCTCTAAGGGAAGTTTTTTTCCTAGTGGATCTGTATGCATGAATCCTCCAGCCTAACTTGAGATGGAGTTTTGGTGTTCTATAGATATCTTAAATAATTATTCTTCACAAGTTTTAAACGGAGATGGTGTTTTCTTAACGTAAAGAAGTCGTTAATTGACTGCATGCAAAATAGTAGACATAAAAAAGAAGAAGATTACACACATAGCGTTCAGAAGAAAGTGCATGGGCTAGTTGGGTTGGTGGAAGGTAGAGTAGAGGAGCAAAATGTTTTGAGTTTGAAGTCTCTAAATCCACCTCTTCTCGGCTAATTCTTGACCGAGTTTATCACCTTATGTGGCTTGCCTGGTTGATGTGCTTTGTAGGCTATTGTACTACCAGTAAATTTATTCAAGGGATATTTTAAGAATAGTGGCCGCGAATGAATTCCCACATATAAAAAAGAAAAAAGAAAAAAAGGAAAATAGATTCAGAGGTGAGAGATGTCGAAGTGATGGCTTTTCATAAGTTTATACTCTCTTCGTCTTGAAATGACTGTCTTGTTTTGTTTAGGACATGTTTTTCCACTTTAATATTAAATATATTAAAAAAATAATTTCATAAATTTAAATTTATAATATATTGAAATACCCCAAACCTAAGTATGGTAAGTAAACATAAATTCATGATGTAATAAGGCTAAAACATGCCTTAGAAACATTGGTAAACAATTTAAACCATAGAAAACACAAGGAAACACCATAAAGGCAATTTAAGCGAAAACATGCTTTAAGATTGGAGTAACTTTGATTAACACCCAAGTATCATTCTAAGACCTTATTAACATGATAATGGAAATTTTAAATCAATTAACAAAGAAATTCAAGCTCAAAAACAAGTTAAAACACAAATTATGCTTTAAGGACTCTTGAAGCACATTTTTGAAAAATTGTCATAGAAATGAGTTTTGAGTGGCTAAATGCCCATGATTACACCTTAATCAACTTGTGTACTACTTAGTATCACATTAGCAATCCTAAATCAATGGGAAACCAAAATTTTCACAAATTTGTGCACTAATTATGAATAGTGCCCAAATAGTACCTAGTTTAGACTTTAGTCAACTTTACTTAATTTTTGGTCAAAAAAGACCATAAATATCCTAACTAAACAAAGGGGGCTGGTTTTTGAAGGTGGAGAGTCACCACATGAGCCAGCCAATTAAGGAAAGAAGAAGGAAACCAAAGTAGAATATTATTTTGCTTTTTAAGGAAAATATCTCACATTTACCTCTTCTCTCTCCTCTCTTCTTCATTTCTCCCCTTCCCCACTGTATTGTTCTTCTTCCTTCTGCTCCAAACCGTGAGTTCCAGCCTCCACACTTCTCCATCTTCCCTTGCTCACCAAATGCACAATATTGCTCCAAATAAAAAAAACAAACCTTAGATTATTGTTAGTTAGAGAAAGGCCTTCCTTTCTATCTTTTCAAATCCTTCAAAGCTCAAGTTTGATTCCATGGAGAAACTCCATTGAAGGGGGAAAATTCAAGGTAAGAACAAGCTTGAAAAATCATCTTTTCCATCCATTTTTGTCATTACCGAAAATTGCCTTCTCATGGAGTCTTGTTTCACTCCTTGAACTAGCTTGTTTTAATCTCCAAGGACTATTGGAGGTCCTCCTTGATTCATTACCAAAGTCTATCTTGAGACTCCAAGATATACATCCATTTCTAATGCTTTAAAACACATTTTAACCTAAGATTGAATTCAATGAGTTTAGGCATGTTGCTTAATACTCATTAGATTACTTGGATGTGTATTAGAACATTGGCAAGAGAATTAAAGCCCTTGGCCGATTTTCTATCAAGAAAACCAAAGGAGGAAATTGAGAGAAAAGCTTGACAACAAGGTAAATGTCTTACCTTATGGTGATTTAATGCATTAAGGGATGGGATTGAGATAAATACTAAATGTAGCTTGGAGCTTACATTAGGTAATGGGTTATATAACCTAGGAAAAAGAATTTAAACAAGCTTGTGAACTTGTTACTAAGGAGCCAATGAAAATGAGTTAGTAAGATAAGCTTAAGATGGATTTTAAGAGCATTATAACTACTATGAGATTGATGGGTGTAATTGCAGGTTGAAGGCTATTATATGTGCGAAATTCAGTGTTTAAATTCATGTCATTTAAGCACCTAAGAGCCGTGTCATTTAAGAACCTTAGTGCTATACAATTTAAGGTTTATGCATTGTAATATGAATTAATGTATATGAGTGTAATTGGTGTTTTGAGAACATCCGTTGAGGATCGGATTGTCTTAAGTTGATAAGGGATGAAAAGCTATGTGTTTTGGCATTATAATATACTAGAGAAGCTACAACAAAATTTGAGTAGAAACCAAGTGTTTTAAGTAGTTGTTGTGAGTGTTATGACCTAGGTTGTGCTAGGAAGTACTAAAGGAGGTTTTGGTAGAAATAACTAAAGTAAAGTGTTCTTAAGGATTAGGAAGACCTAGTGTTTATTTGGAAGAGTTTGAGGTTGAATGGTTGGTTTAAACACACCATGGTTGAGATATAAGATATGTATTGGATGGAGCAAAATTTTGTAGGAGAATGTTGTAAAAATGTTTTGAGAGGTTTAGGTGTGAACTAGTGAGTATAACCTTGATGGTAATGAGTGGACTTGAGTGATGTAGGTGAAAACTATAAGAGAATGTAGTAACTTGTCAAGGGAATGTTTAGGAATAGATAAGAGTGTATAACCATGTTAATGGTGAGAAAATTGAGTAAAGGAGATGGAAATGTTTAAAAGGAATTTAGAATGGTCAAGTTAAAGGAGTTAAGGTGTGTGTAAGGCTAAGTGATTGTGTAGTTGGATGAGGAAAAATGTTAAGGTGTTAAGAGTATGATTAGTAATGCATATATATGATCAAGATGGGAATGATGAGAAGAAGGTGTAAATGGAAGGAAATTATGCATGGAGATGCAATATGACTTTGAGAAGTTTAAGTAAAGGAAATGGGGAATGCATAATGATGCTAGAGGAGTAGTTAAGATGGTTATGAAGAAACATTTTGGTTAGTTAAGGTCTTAGGCAAAATGTATATTTTGGAAGTTTGAGGAACTAAGTGCAAGTGTTAGGAATTTTGTAAGAAATTGAGTATGAGTTTGGTGGATGAATTAGGAGGATTTTGAGGTGCTAAAATGATGTTAAAACATGTGGAATGATTAGGAAAAGATTGGGGTGAATTTGGAGTTCTAAATGAGTAGAAAAACACCTTGAAAAATGGGTTCTATCTCGGACCACCCCAGGGGACCGCCCCTGTGGGGAGGTCCAGTTGAATTTTTCCAGAATGATTGCTTCTGTTGTGGACCGCCCCAGGGTTGGGGCGGTCCAGTCTAATAAAAAAAATAAATTTTAAGAATGATAAGAGGTATTAGTAGTAAGCTATTAAGAGGGTAAAGATGATTAAAAAGATAAGCATATAAGGACATAAGAGATTAAGTTAAGTAAATGATTTAAGTGTTTAAGGTTAAGTTTGTAAGGACTTAGTGGTTATTAGTCGGGGATCTTTAGTGGTTAAGTAAGCTAAGTAAATTGGAAGTAATTAACGACCTAAATTAGATAAATGTTTTAGGACTTGAGAATTGGGATTCGGAAGGAGATTAGACAAACGACGACCGACGGTGTACGGTATGGTTTTCTTGTAGCTTGCTTGCTAACGAGGTGTCCCTCGGCTTGTGTGCTATTTGTTTATGTGTGCCGACTAAACAAGATAAAGCATGCAACCGATTTATTGTATTGTTTTGTGATTGTGATGCACTAACACAACCTACCCTTGAGAACTTACTAACCAAAGTTTAGTAAACAATTGTGTGAGAATAAGGAACACTCCCTAATATTGGTTTATTAATAACCGAAAGAGGTTTACTAACAAACATTAACTTTGAGACTTCCACTAACTGGAACCTGGGGGGAGTGAGGAATCCGGAATGGTACCGGCACTTGTGTATTAGAGGAGGTCGGTATCCTTATCAGATCCTGACTTCTAAATATGACTTGTCTTCGGACTCGTCGCCTAGAGTCGACATAAAGACTTGGTCACCTCGATTTCTGTTCGAGGTGGGAGGCATTACTGAGATGGTATTGTGGGATCTACTTAAATCCCAACTAATTCCAAGAAATATTGTTTATGTAAACCAATGGAGCTGATAACTCATTGTTAGGGTTACTTCGACCCGACAAGATAAACAATGAATTAAGGCAACCATTCTAATTAAAGAACGGTTGTCTCGTTTGAGATAAGATTTGAGATAAGAGTTGAGATAAGACCTGAGATGAGATAAGACTTGGATTGAGAATAAGATAAATCATAACCTAAGGAGTTAAAAGATTAAATCACTTATTTGAGGAACGCTTTTAAGTCTTTCATTGTGTTTGAACTATAATTGTTCGTATGTGGTGTACTTCTCATTTATGTTGTATTGATAATCAACCGCATGCTATCGATAAGTAGTCATCGTAGCCCCGTTAGCTTGGGGGCTATAAGAGAATCGTACCAGCAAAGGTGCTGACCCCCTCAGGGGCAACTGTTTAAATTTGCAGGTAAGAAGCAGCAGATGAGCCGGCTTGAGAGTAGGAGGGGGTAGACATACACGGGTTTAAATTTGACCTATGAGTCATGCATGTACACTCGTAAGGTAGTCTATGGTAGTACGTGTATAGGGGAAAGGGACTGGAGATCGAGTATGTAATTGGTTAAGATTTTAGTATACTAATGTTTGTTTATTTGGGTTCATCAGACCATAGCTAGATCTTGAAGATTTTAGTATGCCTAGTTAGTCACGTGGGTGACTAACGGCGGTAACACCAATTGTTGTAAGAATTCCGCTGTGGGGATAATATAATTGATTGGAGGTTTATGAGTTGAGAATGGATTCATGAGATGGGGTGTTACAGAAAGTGGTCTCAAAGCGTAGTTACACTCTGATGACAAGAATTACCGAACTTAGGAGGATACCGAGTTAGAGTTTGAGTTATGGGTTAAGGGTTGAAAGATAGAGCGAGAGGTGCGTTAGTTAGGACTTCCCGGTGCTTACCGGATATCCATAATACCTAAACCCGCCCTCCATTTCCCTAACTTTGAGTACGGGGAACAAATGCTAGAGAGAAGAAAGCCTTCTCTTACTCGGGGAAACCTAATCTGGTAGTTAGTTAACAGTAGGCAAAACGAGGAACACATCGTTACAACAGTTTACGAAAACTTGGGTTTTAATTGGAGCACAATGATAAAACAGTACTGCCAACGAAATTCTACCAATAAGAGAACGGTAATTACCGGCAACATGGGTCGACATGCTACACAATCGAAATAACTTGCCATACCAATAGTAAAAAGCACTACGAGTGCAATGGAGAGGAAAGAGAAGCAACAAGGATACAGGACAGTAGTCCGAAGGAGCACAACTGTGGGATAATACCGCGCATGAGGATAAAAACTACTGGAAGGTCCATTATGAAACGGGGACTCTGAACCCCATACAATTAGAAAGGTTACAAAACCTGACCGACATGGCGCAAACGACTATGAAAACGCATACACGTTGTATACTGGAATATACTGGAATAGGACTATGATGTAGTGCCTAAGGAGAGTTAGTACTTAGTAACCACGACAAACATGTGGGAACAGGAGCGAGGATCTAGGCGTAAGTAAATAACAAGGGGTTCCCTCAGCAAGAGGAATGCCCTAATAAGTGACAGTGCTGTCAAAACAACCAGGAAACTGCTGGATGGTCAGTTATCCAAAACAAGAGAACATCTAAGGGGCCCTGAGGACTACCAATTACATGGAGATTAGGAGGAAGTACCACTACCAATGTATACAGTTCTGATAGCCCATCTTGCATGGTGCACTTGCCATAGCAAGTGCTACCACGATTAAGCTATACGGAATGCCATTAAGGCAAGATAGTAGAGCTCTACAGTTATAACACATATTAATACCGGATTGCAAATCCTAAAGAACGGGAGAATGAGACCTTGGAAAGGCCTGACGGCCTGACCATGATGAGATGAGTCGACACACCAGTCAGCAGGGAGATGAACTTGGACGGAATACTAAATGATGTATATATCAGCAACGGTAAAACCTACTATAACAACAACCGACAGTACGAGTAAGAGCACCAATTCCGAACCCTGAAGAGAAGAACCTAAGAGATCGCTTAGAAATCCGAGCAAAACACTACATAAGTAATAACATACAAGGAATGTGTTACTAGATACAATGAAGGCGGATGACATAACAACTTTAAACAAGAACGGGATAGAATTCCTGGGATGACCATAAGAGTACCAGTAACAAACATTCTTCAATGAAGATGTTGGTACACCAATGAATCTAAGCAGTGACCTACTTAGGATCAAAGACAAACAACCCCGAAAGAGAAAAGCTCAGAGGACTACCCCACAGAGCGGGCATAGTCGAGCCGAACAAACTGATGAACGACAGTTAGCATTGTTGTCTAACTCATTAACACCCAAGTATGATTAATCATTGATTGGTGGTGTAGTCAACAAATATTGAACGAAGCATTGAGATGGAAGCGCGTGATGACAAGGACAATTACTCAACTTAGACACCGTAAGGCAGTTGCCTAATACGGACCAACCTTAATCGCTAAAAGACTCAAGTATTTAAGAGCGAAAATATTGTTAGATACTAAATAACGTTAGATCACCGGAACGAATTCCCACAACGGGAAGCAGGTTGCAGCAACTTACCACGAAACCCGGTACTACATTTAGCATGTGACCTAACGGTTGAGAGAGTTCAAAGAACCAGACCCTTATGAGGATAACTGATAAGTGTCCAAATGAGCATGATTTATAGGTGTATTTCATATATTATATTAGCACTTTTCTTGCTCATTTCTCCACTTCGGTTAGTTTTTCCTCTAGTTTATGTTTTATTGTTATCTCACAAATTTATTGTTTAAACATGAGGAAAACCAAGCTGGGAGTAAAGTAGACGAAGAGACGAACGCATAGACGCAAACGGCTCAGAAAACGGAGTCCAAACGAAGAATCTAGAGCCGGTCAAAGTTTGTAGAAGGAAATAAGTCGTAGTTCGTAGAAAGAAACAAAGCCACGCGACTGACCTCCCTTGTGTCCGCGTTGGGAATAGGCGGACGGAGGCGCGGACAAGCTACAACCGCGCGAGGACAGCAGAGGCGTCCGCATGGGGGTTAGGCGGACGGCCGCGCGGACAGAATGAGTGACCGGGCGGACGCGAGGTCGACAGTCACGTCCGCGTGAGAATTGAGGCGGACGGAGACGCGGACGCCACGCGGACGCGACTAAAACAGACACGCGAACAGTTTTTCTTCTTCATTCTTCGCGGCACTTTCTTCTTCCTTCTTCACGGCGCCTACAGACAACAAGATAAGCCGACAGTCCTCACGCGTCTGCAACCCCAATCCATCTACCTCCTTATCTTATCCTGTTAAATACCACTTGCACGCATGCTCATCTCTTCTTCTGCTTTCTTCTTCTTCCTCTTCTCTATATAAACACTACCACTTCATCAGAGAAACCTGCGCACAAATGGCCCGAAGTAACTCTCTGTAATACTCACACACACGTTCCACCCCCAAACTCAACACTCAAAATCTCTCATTTCACTTACAAAAATCCTACGTATGCTCCCACTCTTCTTCCCCTTCATTTTCTCCATTCATCATCCATGCATCCCGTATTGTTATTACGTCCAACCTCTGTCTGACTTATTACCAGTTAATATGTCAGGCTAAGGAGGATTTGCTTCGGGCGAGGGTTTAATTATGGTTTGTTAGTTGTGAAATAAATTTCTACCGGTTAAAATAAATTCAGTTTGTTACGATTAAAGTTTTGCCTCTCTCCCTTTTTAATAAATTTCATCGATTTATTAAAAAGCCTTACTAAATCTGTTTTTAACTTCATCGGTGACGAGCAGACAGGTTAATTAAGCCGTAAAACTGTAGGAACTTATTTTCATCGTTTAAGTTAGTACAAGTTGCAAGAATAAAATTCCTCACACTCCTCTGCCGTTTACACGCATTTTGCTTGAGTTTTCATCGGACCTTGCATTTTCAGGTAAACGAGTTCTTATGAGTTTTCATCGGACCTTAAGAAAATTACAGGAATCTTGCCAAACTATTTTATTAAACCGGTAGAGATAGCACAATTAATCAGATCATATTAACCTGAACCCGAAGTTCCGTTTAATTCATCTTCATTCCACTAAATTAATCTGTTATTTATTTTTCAGAAACAAGTCAATTAATCCCCCCTTTTGTGACACGCTTAGGTACTACTTATTTCACTATAAGTCCCACGGTTCGATAATCCGGTCGCTTACACTTTTCTATACTATCACGACCGGGATTTGTTTGCAGCCCGACGTTTAATTTGAGTTTTAATTTCTTTTCTCTTATTTTTACACCAGTTTAACCACTCAGATATACACGTCTGCAAAATGGCGCTGTTGCCGGGGACTTGATTTATTCTAGTCCCTAAGCCCCAGTTAATTCACCTATTATATTATAATAATCTGTTAATATTATTTTGTTGTTAATCTAATTTTGGACATCTAACTTTGGACTTCGGACTTCTGACTTCTGACATCTAATTACTAACTCTTTATATTATTGTCATTTAATTTCCATTGTCCTTAACATTTAATTTTCATTGTCCTTTAATATTCCATTGTCTCTAACTTTAATTTTCTGTCATTTCTTTCAATTGTCATTTCAATTTTCTGTCATTTCTTTCCATTGTCTCTAACTACTAACTTAAAATTTCTGTCAACTAATTCCTAACATTTTTATTTATTCTAACACATAACGAGTTTCTTTTCTCTGTTTTGAGTGGTGAATGCCTTTTACCAGGTCAAACAGCCTCCCAGAAAATATTAATAATCACACGGTTGGTTACAATCCAGAGATCGAGAGAACCTTCTGCGCACCCTAAGGCAGAGACGAACTCAACAAAACATTACCACCACAGTGATAGAATCTGACCCGGAAGCTAACATGGCATCTACACCAGCGACAGTTTGAAATATCAACAGGCCGTCTAACCAAGGACAACAGCCTGCTATCATCCTTCCTCACCTTAGCCCATCCGAATACGATGAGTGGCAGAAGCTGAAGCCATATCATCAAATCAGATGTGTGAAAGAGTTAGGCATGTTTGATGGCACCAGTCCAGACGAAACCCTGTTACATGTTACAAAATTCTTGCAACATGCCAATAGTCTTACTGCGACCGACGCAGTACTCCAATATGCAAGATTGTCATTATTCCCTCACAGCCTGACGGGAAGTGCGAGCAAGTGGTATCATAGCCTGACACCAAGTACCATCGGTACATGGGACGACATGGCCACCAAGTTCTATGACAAATTTCTACCCCAGAGCCGAACATTGGAGATGATTGCTGAAATCTATAATTTCAAGCAACCAGGGTCGGAGAATATTTGTGAAACTTGGGATCGTTTCAAGGGTCTACTACTTACTTGTCCTCACCATGGTCTGACGAAAGAACAAGTATCACAATTGTCCTACAAAGGCTTGATCGGTCCATGCAGAACAATGGTACTGTCCTCGTTAGGGGCTGACATTCTGAAAAAGCCGGGAGCACAATTTCTGAACAGCATGGAGTCTCTCTGTGAAGAAATCAGAGACTGGGCCTCCGGTGGATCAAGGAGCGGTACTCCAGGATTATATCATGTTGGGGAAAGTGATAACAAGTTCGACCAATTGATGAAAAGCCATGAGCAACTCATGGAGAGCAATGCTCAGCAGGCAACAAAAGTGAGTACTCTGCAAAAAGTGGTTGAGCAGATGGCTATGAATTCCTACCCCCAGCAAGCTAAGTCGATGATTTCCCGATCATCTACTACCCCTCCAGGCTATGCTCCTCTTTCCCAATCGTCTCCAACTAATTCTTGTACGCAATGTTGCGGGCCTCATGACTATGAACAATGCCCCCAACTACAAGAATTAAAAGCAGCGGAGGAAGCAAACTACATCACCAACAATCAAGGGTACAGACAACCTTGGCAACGTAACATGCAATCCAACCTTCGCTACTCAAACACAGAAAATATCCAGAACCCACATACCCTACAAACATCTCAAAATTACAGACCTCAGTCCAATTTCCAAGGAGGCCAAAGGCAATATCAACAACAGCCTTATGGCAATGAAGCTTCATCGAGTCGACCGACTCAAACTCCTTCGAATCCTGAGTCTGATATGTCTCAAATGCAAGAGATGTTTAAGGCGATGATGGGTAAATCCCGAGATACGCAAGAAGAGGTCGCAGCTCTGCGCAAAGACAAAAAGCCTTGCAATCTCAGATTCAACAGTTACTCACTCAACAAAGGCCACCTGGTCAATTCCCTTCACAGACTAACCCCAATCCAAAGGAACAAGCGAATTCAATCCTTATAGACGATGGCACATTTCAATCAACAAACTTGTGTGCAGTCTCCTTAAGGAGTGGAAGGGAACTTGCCGCCAGAAAAGGAAAAGAAAAAGAAAGTCTAGAAGAGGCCTATCAATGATGAAGACACAACCAAACCAGTTTCACCTCCCTCAGAAATCCAAGTTCCTACTCCTGCAACTCCACCTCCATCTCGAGTTACAATCGACATCCCAACTTCCACTCATAAAAACAGTGAACTCCCATTTCCGAACAGAATGAAAAAGAAACACCTAGATGAGCAGTTCTCCAAATTCTTGAGTATTTTCAAGAAACTGACCCTCGACATACCTCTGATTGATGCTTTGCAAGAGATGCCTAACTACGCCAAATTCCTAAAGGATCTCTTGACAAAGAAGAAGAAGAAACCTGGAAAAGAAACAGTGCACCTCACGGAGGAATGCTCTGCCGCCCTTCTTCGAGCACTCCCTCCAAAACAAACAGATCCGGGAAATCCCGTGATCCCGTTGAAACGGTAAGTCTATCCTAACGCGACCAAGTTTGATCCCAATGCAACAGTACATCCATCCTAGTATGGTTCGATCTAACCTTCTATCCTACTTTACCTGGTTTCGGTCACAGAGTTTCACAAAGGTAGAGAAGGAGAGAGAGCTTCTGTTAGAATCAAGTGCGAGTTTGACTGCCAAATATCGCGTATCTCATTCCATGGGGGTGTACCCCTATTTATAGTTTTTCGGGCCTGGTCCTCTGGGTGCCAGCCTGTATTTTACACGTTTAAGTACAATTCTACCCTTTCCTAGTACTTTAGACCTACTACAAGTGACCGGTCATACAGTGCTTTGCTTTATCTAAGTCTTACTTTCATCCAGCTAGAAACGGCCGGATGCTCTATGTGTCCTCATCTCCATCCGGCCAAGGCGGCCGGATGCTCTATAAGTCTCTAACTTCATGGCTAGAGCGGCCGGATGCTCTACGTGCCCTGTTTGGTCTGGTATCATTTCTTCCCTTCTCATCAGTCCCACAAGTTCTATTTTCTGAATTTTGGTGAAGGAAATAGAACTTCAGTGTCTTGTGTTTTTGGCGAAAAATTTATTTGCAACTGCGTGCGGCCGATTGCCGATTCTGAGACTCTTTCTTTGGTTTATCTGTGCTTCGTCTTTCCCTTATCTCAGTCCCACAAGTTCTTTTTCTTCATTCTTGGAGAAAAGGAACTTCTTTTTTTTTGGCCATGTGCACAGCTCGTGCCTCGAATCCGACCCGTACCTTCTTTTGAATTTTTTGCCCGTTGTCGGCGTAGAATTTGCAGGGCCTCTCTTTCGACTGAAACATCAGTAGCGTCTTTAGGAAGCGTGCGGCTCTTTCTCTCCCCTGCAAAAAAAAGGGGGCTTTTGCTCGCATATATATATTATTTATTTGAGCGGGAAACACTTTCCTTAAAGCCCGACTTTTTGAGTTCTTTCCTCTCCAACCCTTTATTTCGACTGCTCTTCTTCTCTCACCTCTCTGTCGTCGTGCGCTACCTTGCCTTCTATTGCCATCATCCTTCGATTCCTTGCAAAACTCGACAATGTCTTCCTCCTCCACAAAACAGAGTAAGCTTGCTGCTAAATTTCCGCCCGCCATTGAAGCGATTCAAGGTTCTCGGTCTTCTGACGGCTTTCGTCCTTCGTATCTAAAGCCCATAAAACCTTTCCGATCTGACCGCGAACCCTACCCCTCTTCTCTTAAATACTCTTCCCTCTGCGACTGTCTTGGGGGTGTCGACGCCCCACTTGGCACACAGATTTTCCTGCCGTCTTCCGACTCTCACCCTAACGACGATTTTGGCCGTGGTTACGTAGTCTACACCGACTTTTTTCGTTCCGGCCTGACCATTCCCCCGCACCCTTTTGTGTTGGGCTTCCTCCTTCGACGCTGCTGTTCTTTAGCTCATCTTCACCCAAAGGCCATCTCGCATCTTCACGCCTTTGTTACCCTTTGCGAGGATATCAAAATCCGGCCGGAAGGCACCGACTTCGTGCAATTTTTCACAGTCAGGAAGGATCCCGAGAGCCTAACCCTTATTGCGAAGGCTGGATACTCCCTCTTTGACTACAGGAAAGCTCACGAGTGGGGGTCGCGGTGGTTCGTCGTCGTTCCACCGCCCGGTCGAGTCTTGGGTGTCCCATACGCTGCTGAGGCCGGGAGAGGTCAGTTGATCAGCCCCCAAACCCCTCCGGCTGAGATGCCCATTTCAAAGATTCTGAGGGCGATACATAAGAAGTTACCGACTGTCGAGACGTTCTTTACAAAAGAACGCTTGTCTTCTTGAAGACGTATCACAGTAAGTGTCCCTAATCCTTAGTATAAATTTTGTCACTCCGTTGGTTTCCTCATTGCTTGGTATGCTGTATGTAGATTTCTTCCAGAAGGGGGACAAGATCGGCCCCTTCCATAGCTGGAACTTCGTCACCTTCAAAAATGGGGACGAGGTAATTAATTATTACAACACACTGGATGCGGCCACGATGCGGCCGAGCGGCTTCTGGAGAATGCCCCTCTTCCGGCGAAGCGCTCCAGGCAGGAAGCCAGGAATGACCAAGCTGGTCATTCAAAGAAAAAGAAACGGCTGGAATCTCCTGATCGTGCTGATGCCGGGCTGTCAGGTACATGGCACGCGAGCCCTCAGTCTGGGCGCCGTGTGTCCCTTCCTCTCACCCCTGGTTCTGGTTTAGACCTCGACTCTCGCCCGGGGCGGGAGTCTGGGCATCCAACTCCAATTTGCGAGCAGTTCCCTGACTTGTCGGGTTACTTTTCCTCAGATCCTGCCCAAGAGAATACGCTGGAGGCATCCGGGTTCCGCTCTGATCCCCCAGCCGGAGAAGGTTTTTGTTGTTTCGTACTTTCTCTTGTTCTCTGCTCCCTTTCTTCACTTTTTCATCTTCTGCTTCCAGTTTTGTGCATATTTGAGTGTTCTGGTACTGATTTGCTTTTACTGCCGCAACAGTCTCTGCACCTGTTAAGCAGAACTAAAAAAGAAAACCACATCAAAGCCGAAGGCCCCACGGCCAGGGACATCAGGAGAGGGACAAACCTCTGGCGATGCTGAGGCTCCGGCCTCCATCTCTATTGATGTTGCTGCGGCCAAGGATGCGGCACGGAGTAGAGCGACGGAATATCGCCAGGTGCCTGAGGATCCTGAGTTTCGAAGTAAGCAGAGGGAAGACTACACAGTTTCTCCTTTGCCGGAAGGCCCCGGGCCCCAGGGTGAGCAGAGAGAGGATTGCATAGCTTCTTCTCCTCTTCCCCCCTCCTCCTGCTCAGGAGTCTTATACTGGTCCCTCCCAAAAGGAAGGGTGGTTCTATCATTGCGGGCGCCCCCTTCCTTTAATAACTTGTGAAGCCGCCAAGTACTCCTCTGTCTGGAAGGAGGCAATAAAGAGATCCGGCCATCCAGACGGGATCTTCGCTCCTCCGGCCACCTTTACTGCTACTAAAAAAAGGTTGCGGGCCGGGGATGGGGGGGCTGATGCCATTATGCGGCATTCCCTCCCAGCAAATGAAGTGTTGACATGATGGGGGGGGAATCTTTCAGGTTAGGACGTATGTCATTCTCATGTTTCTTTTTGTTTTATTTTTGGCTTTCCCCTGACTTTGTGTATTCCCTTTATTTAGGTGATGTCCATGGCCCAAAGTGCTGAGGTTCACTTTGGTAACCTTCAATCCAGGCTTCGTTATGAAGAAAGTCGAGCCAACAACGTTGAAGAGGAACTGAAGTTGTCCCGCTCTTCTCATGACGCCTACCTTGACCAGGTTGAATATGAGATTGACTGCAAGGCAAAGGAGAGGACTGAAGCAATCAATAAAGACCTGCAGCTGTCTCGGCGAGAATGCGAACGCCAGCGTGACGAGTACGAGCTGCAGCTGAAGAAACTCCGAGAAGAGAATTTTTCTCTAAGAAGCCGGATCAAAGAGGCTGATAACACTTTGATAGAGGTGTGAAATCATTTCTCGTTTCCCTTTAAGGATAAGCTAATTTTGCTCTTCTTTGACCTGGACATTATGCTGGATCAGGTACGCTCCATGCACCGGAGCGAAGTGAACAATCTTCAGAGTGAGGTAACCAAACTTCAGGCCGAGAAGGCCTTTTTCTATCAGGAGGGGAACTCTTTCAAGCAGGAGGCTGGAGCGCTAGGGCTGGAGAAGCAAGCCCTTGAACGCGAGAATGAAGCTCTTGTGAAAGAAAAAGAGAAGCTTATGCAGGAACTTGACTGCCTGCTGGAAGAAAAGGCCGCGCTGGAAGAGCAGTCTAAGTCTTCCTTTAATCAAGAGAAGCAGTCTCTGCTCCGGGATTGTTCTCTTTTGGAAGAAGAGAAGAAAACTCTTGTTGCGGATAAAGCCGCCCTGATAGAAGAGAAGGCGAGGCTAGAAGAGAAAGTGAGAGAGCTGGAGGAAGCTAAGTCTTGCTCTCAAGCCGAGAGTTCTGAGCCATTAGGTCATGGTAAACTTTCAAGCCTTCAACTTTTTCCTCCTTTGTTTTTGGCCCTCTTTTCTTATTATTTTTTTTTGGTTCCGGCCAGGCATGAGTGCTGCCAACTTACTGAAGCACGTCACCCAGCTGAGTAGACGGATAACCCGTGCAAAGGAGGAGCTGTCTTCTGCCAATTGCGAACGTGACAAGTACCGAGCCCAAGTCCTGGTTCTTGAATCTCAGATGGCCAGGCTTAAATCGTTTTCTCGGCAATCTCAGGAGGAGGTGCAGAGGCAAGGCACTATCAATGCTCATCTAAAGGAGTCCTTTGCTTCTCAGTGCCGCCGGATAGTTGACATTTGCCAGGAGATCGTCTCGGATCACTCTCTCAAGAAAGGAGAGTTGTTGGATGATGATTTGTACAACAAGCTGGAGTTCAAGGCTGTTGCCCAGAAGTCCAACTTCTTTTCGGAACTTGAGAGGTTCTGCCGCACCCCTGGGGAGACGTGTTTTGGTGCTGACCAAGTCTCATTCCTTCCAGCCGGAAGCAACATCCTGCCATCCGCCGGAGGGATGCAACATCTCTCTAAGAAGACCAAATCTGACGAGAGCGTGGCCGGCAGTGGTGATAGAGTAGCTGCAGAAAAGATAGAATAGAAGAAGTTTTTTTTTTTAGATAAGTTCTTATTTCGGCATGTATTTTTGTGTCTTGCCGAATGATCATACTTTTGTATCTGTTTTCACCCCACACTGGGAGGAATATAATCCATATTTTTATCCGCCGGGTTCTTTTTTTTAGCCAAGTTTCCTATTGTGGTGACATCTTTTTCTCTTTCTTTTAACGGTGTTCGTACGACTATCTTAAGCAAGTTAAGCCAGCCTTGGCCTTTATTTTTATAACATGATGGGCCTACGGTTTTCCGGCCGGATTTTTTTTCTTTCGATGTGTGTTCATCTTATGATTCTTAGCCGAATTTTTAGGATATGGGGTATAGGAAACTGCGGTCTGCTTGGCCGACGCCTAGGTTGGCTGGATGTTTCTTTCAAGGCATGATAGCCTGCGGCTCGTTGGCCGGATGTTTCTTTCTTTCAAGGCATGATAGCCTGCGGCTCGTTGGCCGGTGTTTCTTTTTTTCAAGGCATGATAGCCTGCGGCTCGTTGGCCGGATGTTTCTTTCAAGGCATGATAGCCTGCGGCTCGTTGGCCGGTGATTTTCTTTCAAGGCATGATAGCCTGCGGCTCGTTGGCCGGTGCTTTCTTTTTCTTTCAAGGCATGATAGCCTGCGGCTCGTTGGCCGGTGCTTTCTTTTCTTTCAAGGCATGATAGCCTGCGGCTCGTTGGCCGGTGCTTACTTTCAATTCTTTTCAAAGAATCATACTTTTTATTGAAGAATCGTAAATTTTACACGTAAAACTTTTTAGACATTCTCCATGCCAAGAATGCGGCAATTCGTACCCTTCACCATTTTTCAGGCGGTATGAAGCTCGTCCCGTCCTCTGGTGTATGATGTATGGTCCTTCCCATTGAGGTTCCAGCTTCTTGGGCTGTTTAACTTCTCGGAGAACTAACTCTCCTGGGGCGAAACTTCGCTCCTTTATCCTTTGGTTGAAATATCGCTCTACCTTGGATTTATCTTTTGCCATTCTTATTGCGGCGGCCATCCTAGTTTCTTCGAGAAGGTCAAGGTGGTCCTGTACTCCCAGACTGTTGACTTCTTCATCATATGATTCCACCTTATGGATGGCACCACAATTTCCGCCGGAATGACAGCTTCCAATCCATAAGTCAGCCTGTAAGGCGTCTCCTGTCGGCCCCCTTTCCGTTGTTCTGTATGACCAAAGGACCTGGGGTAGCAATTCTGCCCACTTTCCTTTTTTCTCGTCAAGTTCTTTTTTACTGCTTTTACTATTTGCCCATTCACATTCTCGACCTGCCCATTTGCCTGAGGGTGAGCCACTGATGCAAATCTTAAGTCGATCTTCCATTCTTCACAGAATTCCCGGAAGCTTTCGCAATTGAACTGTGCTCCATTATCAGTTATTATTGCCTTTGGTATGCCAAACCTGCACACCACATACTTCCAGATGAACTCTTGTGATTTCCTGGCCGTGATGGAGATAGTGGGCATTGCCTCGACCCACTTTGTGAAGTAGTCAATGGCAACGTACATGAATTTGAATCTCCCTGGCGAGGCCTCCGGAAATGGCCCCACAATGTCCAACCCCCACATAGCAAGGGAATCGGGCAGAGAATGGATTTTGTTCTGCCGGAGGAGTATGTATTTTGTTCCCATGCTCCTGACACTTGCGGCATTTTTGTATATGCTCTTTGCAATGCTCCATCATTTTCGGCCAAAAGTATCCAAGCCTCAAGATTTTGTGGGTTGTGGTTCTTTCTCCCTGGTGATTCCCACAGATCCCCTCATGCACCTCTTTTATTAGTTCTGCCCCTTCGGTCGTGGTAACACATTTTAATGCTGGCCTCGCAAAGATCGCTTATAGAGCTGGTTATTTCAATAAAAAATGATGCAGCCCGCCTTTTTACTGTCCTGGCCTCTTTTTCCTCTTCCGGCAACTTTCCCTGCCGGATGTAGTCTATGATCGGGGTCATCCAAGATTCTACTTTATCATTTGGTTCTAGGGTAAACACTTGAGCCCCGTCTACACTTGATGTAGCCTTGACTTCCAACCATACCTCATTGGGTACTTTTTCGGCCATACTTGCCAACTTGCCAAGGCATCGGCTTCAATATTTTTCTCACGAGGGAGATGCTTCAACTCACATCTTTGGAAGTTCGCTTTCAGTTCCTGGACTTTGAGCAAGTACCTCCATAGCTTTTCTTCTTTGACCTCATAGATGTTGTCGCTTTGTCTGGTTACCAACATGGAATCTGAGTATACTTCCACTTCTGCGAAAAAAAAATTTTTTTAAGAAATTCTATGAGATTTATTTTCAATATGATTTTACAGAAAGGAAAAAATAGAGAAAGTATCTTCCTATGGAACCTGTTGCCCCTAGGGCGGTAGCCACCTCCAAGCCCCAGATGGGGCTTCGTATTCAGCTTCATTGTTGGTGACATCGAAATCTAGCCGGAAGGCATAATTTAGATTTTGTCCATCCGGCGTTTGCACTACTATTCCGGCTCCTGCTCCACTTTTGCATCGGGTCCGTAACCAGGATGGTGTATGAGTTTTGGAGCTGTTTCTCTTCTTTTGCAAAGTTTGTCTCCGTTATGAAGTCCGCCAAGGCCTGTGCCTTAATCGCTGTTCTGGGTAAGAAGTGGATTTCATATGTGTTAGTTCCACTGTCCAGCTCACCATCCGGCCGGAGGCGTTTGGATTGTTAGCTATTGTTTGAGTGGCCAGTTGGTTCTGACAAAGATTCGATGCGACTGAAAGTAGGGCCGTAATTTCCTTGATGCCACCACTAACGCAAACAAGATTTTCTCTATATTTGTATATCGTCCCTCTGTTGGACTCAAAATTTGCCAGTATAATAGACTGGTATTTCCCTTTTTTCTTCCATAATCAGGACAGCCGCGACTGCCCAGTCTGTCGCGGAAAGTAAAGGTAGAGATCCTGGCCGGGGCGGGAACACCCAACTTAGGCAAGTCCGAAGCATTTCTTTGATCTTTTCGAATGCGTCTATGCACTCTTGTCTCCATTGGAACTTGCTGTTCTTCCTCAGGATATTGAAGAACGGGATTGATTTTTCCTGCAGCTTGGAGCAAAATCTGCTTAACGCCGTGAGTCTCCCATTCAAGGCTTGGACATCTTTGATATTTCTTGGAGGGGAGAGGTTGAGGATGGCCTGACTTTTTTCCGGATCAACTTCAATACCCCGCTGTCCAACAATAAACCCAAGAAACTTCCCCTTGGTTACACCAAACACACACTTTTCTGGATTCAGCTTGATTTGGTATCTGTCCAGAGTGTTGAATGTTTCTTCCAAATCCTTCAGTGTTGTTTCTTTTGACGGACTTTTAACAACTATATCATCAACGTAAGCCTCCACATTTCGAGCAATTTGTTGACAAAACACTTTGTCAATCATTCGTTGGAAAGTGGCCCTGCATTCTTTAGGTCGAAAGGCATTACCTTGTAACAGAATGTTCCAGCTGAAGTAATGAAGGAAGTTTTCTGAATCGTCTTCTTTCATTTTTATTTGATTATAGCCGGAGAAGCATCTAGAAAACTTAAACAGAACTCTGGGCAGTTGAGACTACCAATCTATCTATGATGGCAGGGGATATAAATCCTTAGGACATGCATTATTTAAATCTGTGAATCCCAAACATTCTCCATTTTCCATTCGCTTTTTTTACCATGACAACATTAGCCAACCAGGTGGATATGCAACCTCCCTGATGAATCCTGCTTTGAGGAGTTTTTGGACCTCGGCTCGCGGGCTAAATCTCTTTCCTCTCCTATTACCCTTTTCCTTTGCCTGACCGCCGGATGCTTAGGGTCCACCCTGAGCTCATGCCGGATAACGCTTGGGTCTATACCAGGCATCTCGTCCGTGCTCCAAGCGAATGTTGCCCTTCTTTTTTCCAGGAACCTCATTAAGTGAGTTTGCTCTCCACTGTCAAACGCAGTTCCTATTTTAAAGAATTTAGAAGGGTCAGATTTTAAATGTACCTCTCTGGGGGGATCTTGGGCTGTTCGACATTCTTCCTCTTCCTGATCCGGCCCTGAGGAGGAAGGTAGCCTCCCCTTGAACTCCTTGTCTGATCCCACAGTTTTGACCACTTCCTCACTAGGAAGGCTGTCCATGATACGGACTTCACACATTCGGGCCATTTTTTGGCTTCCTCTTATCGTGACTACTTTCCCACCTGAGGTTAAGTATTTCATTTTTAAATGATGAGTGCTGTGGATGGCTTTGAAAGCATTGATTCCTGGCCTCCCGAGGTACATGTTATATCCAGAAAGACCTGGCACAATAAAAGCTGTGAGCCTCTCTGTTCTCTCTCATCTCCTGGCCCAGGGTCATTGTGAAGTCTATACTGCCGGAAGACGTGGTAGAGACACCTCCCACAAATCCTCCTAGGACCGCCGAATAAGGCTTGATCTGGTCCTCAGGTACCTCCAGCTTCTTAACTGCTTCGGCTGATATGACATTTGCTCCGGCCCCACTATCGATTAGGATTCCTTCCATCATCCGATCGTTTACTTGTGCACGAATGACAAGTGGATCGTTGTGTGGATATAGGACTCCATCTTCATCTTCGTCGGAGAAGAAAATTGGAGGAAAGCCTTCTCTTTTGGCAACCTTCCTTTCTGGGAGCTCCTGATGCACTTGGTGAATGTGCCTTTTTCTTTCGTTAGGAGTTAGTGGTCCTACCTCCGAAAACAGCCCTGTGAGTTTTCTTAAAGAAAGTTTTGTTAGTCTTCTTTTTCCTTTTCTTTTTAAAAGAGGGGGTTTTCACTATAACCAGAATGCAGAGAAAATGTACGCTGTAAACGAAATGCACAAAAAATGAAGATTCTACTCTCTTTTATTTTGTAACAGGATTTTTGACAATCTTATGCTTGATTCTTAGGAAAACAACCTATGACTATCCTTGCTTCCTGAGAAGCCTTTTTGTCCGAACCGAAAAAGGGAAGAATCTTTATTTTCCTTACAGACCTGTTATCATACCCACCGACTTGCCAGGGTTAAGCCTGGGATGAGCCTCTTCCTCCTGCCGCCCTTGTGATGCATTCTGGGCGTTGCTCTGTTGACCGCCATACTGCCTCTGCGTTCCGGCCTGTTGCTTTCCCTTCTTCTTATTCTCCTCAATGGTTCGGAGCTCTTTGGCCAGGGTAGCACAGTTTACAGTCCGATGACTGCGATTTCCATGGAATTCGCAGAATGCAACCGGAATTTCCCCCTGCGGCGGCTTCCTTGGCGGAGGCAGGTATCCCTCTCTTACTGCAGCGGCATATTTCCCTGGGTCAATGTAGACAATAGCCCTTGCCCCCTGGTGCTGCGACCCCTGAGAGGAAGATCCAGCGGTTGACTTGCCGTAATATGGCTTGTACCTCGACCCTCCTCTTCCGGCATTTCCCCCAGTCCTTCCTTCTTCTCTGGTGCTCCTGTGGCTTTGAAGCTATCTGCCAGCTCTCTAGCCTTGTTCTCGGCTACCTCAGATTTCAAAAAATCATGGATCATTTCAGCTAATTCTCCATGAGTCTTTGGCGCTTTTGTCGCGATTTTTCCAGCGAGCCGAGGCTGAGCCAGGCCATTCCCAAAGGCCTTAATCAAGATCTTCTCGTCTACATCATCGATTTCCGCAACCTTTTTGTGGAAGCGTTCTGCGTACTCCTTCACGGTTTCCCCTTTTCGCTGCTTAACGTCCATTAATTCTATTGTCTCCTTTTTGACCTTCTTACTGCAGCGAAGTACTGCTGAAAATCCTCGGTCAATTGCTTGAAGCTCGTAATGGACTGTGGCGGTCTCGTGGAGATCCATCCCAATGCTCTCTTTGAAAGCGTTCCGGGGAACAGATTGCAGAGGGCGAGGGAACTAATCCCCTGAGTGTTCATGGCAAACATGAACTTTTTGATATGCTGGGCGGGATCTCCAGTCCCGTCGTATTTCTCAATTGTCGGGGCGACAAAGTGCGGCGGGAGTTTTGCCTTTCTTATTCGCTCCGAGAAGGGGTATAAACTCATATCTATCTGATCATCTTCCTCCATCTCTCCTTCGTCAACGATTGAATTGTGTTTTCTATCCTTGCTTTCTTCGCCATTGCTGCCTCTAGAGTCTCTGTTTTTCAGTTGCTCAATGGCTTCCGTCATTTCGTCCCACTTTCTTTGATACTCCTCGTCCCTTTGCATCAGTTCCTGCTGCAAGGTCTCATTTCCTTCTACGATTTTTTCATCAATGGATCTGACCAACCCCTTTAGCATGTCTTCGAGGTCCTTTTTGGAGATGGCCTCTGGCATCTCCGAACTCATTCCTTCCTCAGAGCGGTTGTTCGAGCGATCGTTCTCTTCGGTGACTTTCTTCAGTGCTTTCTTTGGTCTCGGAGCCATCTCTCGTGTTTCGATCCTGCAAAAAACGTCATTAGTTACTTTAGGATTTACACTATGAATCGCCGTAGATTACTTCCCTGCTTCTAGGTGGTCTCGTGGTTGCTTCTTTGGTGTTCCATTCCCACAGACGGCGCCAAATGAAACAGTAAGTCTATCCTAACGCGTCCAAGTTCGATCCCAATGCAACAGTACATCAATCCTAGTACGGTTTGACCTAACCTTCTATCCTACTTTACCTGGTTTCGGTCACAGAGTTTCACGTAGGTAGAGAAGGAGAGAGAGAGCTTCTGTTAGAATCGAGTGCGAGTTTTATTGCCAAATATCGCGTATCTCATTCCATGGGGGTGTACCCCTATTTATAGTTTTTCGGGCCTGGTCCTCTGGGTGCCAGCCTGTATTTTACACGTTTAAGTACAATTCTACCCTTTCCTGGTACCTTAGACCTATTACAAGTGATCGGTCATACAGTGCTTTACTTTGTCTAAGTCTTACCTTCATCCAGCTAGAAACGGCCGGATGCTCTATGTGTTCCCATCTTCATCCGGCCAAGGCGGCCGGATGTTCTATAAGCCTCTATCTTCATCCGGCTAGAGCGGCCGGATGTCGTATATTCTTTTAATCTCATCCTGCCAAAGTGGTCAGATGCTCTACGTGTCCTGCTTTGGTCTGGTATCATTTCTTCCCTTCTCAGTAGTGATGCTTGAGGTACTGCCTCTTGAGAAGTAGATGTCCCCGCCGTCGTTGGAGTAGATGGTGGGGGCAGCAGCTTTGATTTGTCGATTGAGGTCAGCCGATTCAGATACCGCAGGTTGATGGTGTCTGCTTCCTCGATGGACTCTGGCGTCGAAATCGCCAAGGGTACCTGAAAGAATTGGAATATGCGAGGCAACCAGAACACGTACCCCAAGGAGTGTTTCGGGGTGTCGACTGACTGGGTGAGGTGATGGAGAATTATGTGTGCCAGATTGATAGAGTGACGATTGATGATGCAGTACATAATTGTTAGGTCCAAGCAGTTGACCATAAGGTTTCCTTCTTTTCGTGGGACAATATTTTTGATGACCAAAATGTGGAGGAGTTGGTGTAAGATGGAGAGATCACCACGGGGTATGGGGGAGCCAATCTTTTTCTTGGAGGAGAAAAAGCGATAGATTTTGTTTTGTGGTACCCCGGGGATCTCAGGAAGGATTCCTTTTTCATAGAATGACAGGCCAGTGGCAGGGACGCCAAGAATTTCGGACAATTTTGCAAGATCAAAAAAGATTGGGGTGGAATTAACAACAGACTGTGCAGCACCGTTACGGATGACAAGGTTTTGGAAAAGTCGACAGACTCTGGGGGATACCACTCTGTAATCTCACAGAAGAGGTGTTTCCACCCCTGAATTTCTAACATAGTGACTAACTCCCCTAAGTTGGAAGACAGAGCCCAAGAAAAGTCGAGGAACTTACCCCTGACGATATTACGTTCCGTGAGGCAGGGTCACCGAGCATGTACCGTTGAGTGAATGGGTCTACCTTCACACTCCGTCGGTGCGGTTTTGGTGGTTTTTGATCTTTGGCGGAGGTAGCACCAGTAGAGGCATCGTGACTGGCTGTGGGCAGTTCTTCGGACACGATTCACCGGGAGACATGTTGGGCCTTGACAGACGTAGGATTCTTTTTGCTGTGGGTCGGTTGAGGTTTGGCCTTTTCGTTTGCGGGTTTTGGTGGAGGTTGTTGTGGTGGAGTTACGGATTTAGCGGGTGATGCTGGTGGGGTTGGTGTAGGAATTTAGTCGGTGGTTTGCTGGCATGGGCTTGTGGCTGATCAGTTGGATGATTTTCGGCGGGAGGGTTGTCAGCTTGTGGGGTTGGGGATGGTGGTAGGGTTTGGATTGGGGTAACTTCCTCAATGTCGGTGTCACGAATCTCTGTTCTTCAGCAGACAGATGGCGGTGTTTTGTGTGGGTCGTCTCAGGTGGTGTGGAGTGGTTGTGTGGGCGACGAAGTACGGTGGTTTTAGTGGGAGATGTGGTGGTGGTGGTGGTGGTGAGTATAGGTGGATTAGGGTTTGCCATCGCTTGTAGATACACCTGAAGGCAAATGGGATCGGCGAAAATATCGGCTGGGATGTTGATTCCAGAGAAGTTGATGCCGGCCATTTGGAAGTTGAAGCTCAGGTGTGGAGTTGAAGTGAGAGAGAAGTGGACGGGTGATAGATATAAGGCTGGAAGTTGCAGATTTCGTGTGTCAGGTGCGAGAAATGAGGCGACGTCATGGTAGGGTGAGATGAAGGGCGACGATTTAGGCGGGTTAGGTGCGGATGGAATCATGGACTCCGTCGTATCATGTGCCATTAGACATACCAATCCACTGGACTCTATGTCTGGATCGTCGGAGTCTGAATCGCCCCATCCAACAGCTGCCATCAGCGATCTCCCTTGAGATTTTCCATACTGGTTCTTGAGTAAAGGACAGTCCTTCTTGAAGTGACTGGGTTTATTGCGGTTGAAACAAGTGACAGAATTGAAAACTTGTTTAGAGGTGTTCGAGAACGACCGACTCTGTCGATTAGGTTGGTTACGCATGAATTTTCGGAAGTTCTTGACTATGAAGACAAAGTCCTCCATAGTCTCAGCCTCACTTTCCTCAACAATAATGTCCACCAGTTCAGCCTTAGTTTGTCTATTTGAGTATCAGCAACATAGGCTCCTTCTTGAGTTAACTGAGTCGAATTAACCTGCAAGGCTTGGTCATTCAAAGGGGTAGTCTTACTAGAAGAGGGAGAAGAAGTATTACCACACTTCTTTCGAACATTCTTCTTATATTTATCTACGGATTGTAGATAGGAACCTAGGTCTTGACCACTCCATTTAGATAAGTCCTTGCATGCTTTGGTAGAGATTACCGTTTCAGCCCATTCTTCTCTCCCACAACTCGCACTTGTGCAAGACACTCTCTGTATCTGGTAGGATGCTAACTTCCTGTATAGTAGTGGTTAGTAAATAGAAACGATCAAGCACTTCTTCCAGAGACTCACCGGGAATCTGCAGAAAATTTTCATAGTCCATTCGAAGTTCTTGAGCTTTGCACTTCTTTAGTTCAGTGACTCCTTCGTGAGTTGCTTGAAGGAGTGTCCAGATCTCATTAGCGGACTTACAGTGATTTACTCTCCTTTGTTCTGAGATGGACAAGCAGGTGTATATTACGCGTGATGCTTGACGATTCAGCTCGTACCTCTTGCGATCTGCAGCAGTCCATGTGGATCGGTCTAGATTGACTACAAGATCTCCTTCAGTGACTGTTTCCCAAAGCTCGGAGTTGACAGACTCAATGTGTTGCTCGATCTCGTTTTTCCAGTGGTCGTAGTTGGTGGAGGTGAGTCTGGGATGCACGAAGTGCATTTTGTTGTTTTGATTGGCGAAGAGGTCTGCCATTGCTTCGTTGATTGACTGTTAGCCTAAGCAAGGCTCTGGTACCACGTGTAGGATCGGGTGGCTAACTCAAACCAATCAAAGGTGTGAGTCTAAGGATTGGTTTGACTCAATCAGCCTTCTTAACTGAGAGGCACTCTGTGAGGTAGAGGCACTCAATCGAATTAACTAAACTAATGATACGGAAGACTTTTGCGGTAATTGTAGCGAAACAATAAAAGGAAAGAAGGACTCTGTGGAACTCAGCAAGATACACAAATAAGCTATTTCATTTCCTGGTCAAACAAAACTTACAGATGCCCACTAAGTAGAAGAGATCTACTTAGCGGTTTTCACTCACTTACCCAACACACTCTCTAATCAGAACAATGGTAAGTGTAATGAAACTAGGAACTTCCTAGGTAGAGTCTATCTTAAGGTACTAACTAACTTGGTACGTATTCTCTCTCCTTTTTGACTTACAATGCGATTCTCTCTCTATCTCTAAGCTCTGAAATGATCCTCAAAGGAAGCGCAAAGAAAACTGACTATTACATATCTTATTTATACTCTAAGCACAACAGCAGGTCGAAGGAGTTAGTTCCGAGAATGCCGGAACTAACTTAGTGGACAACTCCCAACGGCTCTGAAGTGGTCTTCTTGCTTGGGCCGCGATCTTTGGATGTTGAGGAAGACCTTCATGACCGTTGTGACACTTAAGGTGTTCCGAGTTGACTCCTGATTTTCCGCAACCGCACGAGAGAGTCTGTGAGGTCTTCTTTGTTGCGTCGGACTCTATCGAAGAGGCTCACTCTTTGTGTATGTCAAGTGATAATTGACTCTGTCGCGGTGAAAGGCTATCTCTGCAACACCTCGATGTCCCAACATGGGCTATGGCGGCTGCCACTGCCTCAGCCATAACCTGTGTCGTAGTGTTCTCGCCCTAGTCACCCGTATCACCAGTGCCGCGCCCGCGGCCTCCACCACGTGGTCTACCTGACATCTGTATTCACATGGACATTCATTAGCATTATGCTTGCACACTTATCGGTTCCAACGGTTGTAACGTCTTCCCGACAATAAGGTATTTCCACACTTAGTTACTGGTTAACCTTCTCACAACTGCTCACTTCAATAACCATAACTAGATTTCCTAACTCGGTATATTCCTAAGCTCGGAATTCTAGCCATCAGAGCGATACTTCGCTCTGATACCACTTTTTGTAACACCCCTACTACGCACTTAACAATAAACGAAATCGCAGCGGAACAAAACAACTAAACAATAACTAAACGGTTTGGTGTTACACGCCGTTAGCCACCCACGCGGCTAAAAAGGCATAATACATACAATTTGTACCGGTCTGATGATCAGACTCCCGAGCGTTGAACTAAAACCATAAATAATATACAATACCAAGTATTTAGTTACAACCCATCACTGTAAACCGTCAATATACCGTCACTGTAACAACAACGGATCCAAATATAACGCCACGGGAGCACAGGCGCAACCCGGGTCCAACATCCAAAATAACCAAAAGTATTTCACGACCTAAGATCTACAGCCACTCCGCTTCTTCGATCAACATCCTGCAAGTAAATATGGAGCCCCCGAGGGGGTCAGCAACCCTTGGCTGGTATGATTAACGCGCAGCCCATCGGCTACCGGGATACGCGCAACTATTTGTCATGATAACATGACATTGATTTTTTTTAAACATACATCACATAACGCATATCATGTAGTATTGCATAGCACGACATAAACACATAACATAACCAGTACGGTTCCCTTTGGGAATCGAACCAAAACATAGTCAGTTCATCCGAAGAGCCTAGAGATTGTTGTCAAACTCATGCTAAGCTTGTTACATAACTCGTTACCGTCCTGTTAGATGAACGGTTAACTTTACTCAAAGGTGCGTCGGATATAGTGATCCAAGCACACCGAACAAACATAGTATGCCCCTGTGGCCCGACGTGAGTCAGTAAAATAGCCTTGGTTAAGCTAAAGGGAAGGTTGAAAACCAAAAGAGAAGACAACTTAACATACACAGAGAATCGAACCGGTTATGACATCGACTCCCATACTCACACGCGTGGCCGGAACGACCGGACTCCTCACTTCCCCCGTTAGCACTTGTTAGAAGTCCCATTATTGAAACTTACTAAGTTAGCTCAACAAGCAAGTGTTTAGGTCTAGTTAGACACACATAAGGGAAGAGAGACATAAGTCACCAACATAATAATATTATTTACAACTGTAAACCCATTTCATGACTTAAGTCTTACAAAGTCATAAACACAAAGAAAAACAAACAACACACAAGCCGGTGTAAACCGGTAGGCAACAGACTGCAAGAAAACCATACCTTGGTCATTGCTGCGAGCGTGACCCGCCAAATGTAGTCCCTAAACATAATTAATAGCGTCGGTTAGTTTACCGTATTTGACTTCAAATTTTACTAAGTGTTTATATACTCATATGACATGTTTTACAACTTAGCTCACATCCAATTCTTCTCATCATACCCATTAGGGTTTACTACATAAGTCATATTCTTTTCTGTTTATTTTTAAGTTTTGGGTCCGACCGACCCACCAACCAACCCAACCCCTTGGGTCGGTCGATTCCAGAAACTCATCCGGTTGGTTAAACAGAGACCGACCTAGCCAGGGTCAGTCCCCTGGGTCGGTCGACACCAGAACATGTCTAAAACTTGTCAAATCTTCTCCAAACTTTTCCTCAAGCCTCCTAATGTGTTCTAACATCATTTGGCACTCTTAAACCATCATATAACATCCACAAAACTCATTTCCTAACTCCTTAACACTTACTCTTTTTCTTACTAGGTTCTTTACACTTATTATGTTTTTCACTAGGTTTCTAAGTGGTGTTTTATACCTATAACAACCACTATGTCAAAATGTTTTCTCACCATTACAACATCATCTCCCAAGCATCTTTTCTCACTAACCAAAACTCCTTTATGCCACTTATTGAAATTTCTCCACAAGTTCATACCTTCTCATTCTTTACCTAAGTTTGCATAAGCCTTGACACAATCCCAAAATGACTTTGTGTATTCCAAGACACTCATTTGATTTCTAAATCCTCCAAGATAATGCCCAAACCCTTTTAGCATTCAAGAACACTTTAATACATGTTTTCTTCTCTAGTAAACACTTATTCATTTCTAACACTTCCTAGTTCACCAAAGCTCATTTCCCTGCTTCTACGTGGTTTCGTGGTTGCTTCTAGCTGTTCGTTTCCCATAGATGGCGCCAAATGAAACGAAGTATTCATTCTTATCCAATTCGATCTTCCTTACTATCCTATGTTACCTGGTTTCGATCACAAGTTTCACAAGGGAGAGGGGAGAGAGAAACCTTTTGCTAGAATCGAGCTTAAGTCTGATTGCCAATAATAGCGTATCTTATTTCATTGGGGTACACCCCTATTTATAGTGTTTTTGCACCAAATCTCATGCCATCAGCCTGTCCTTTTACATGTATAAGTACAATTTTACCCCTTTTTAGCAGCTTTGGCCGGTCATAGGCGACCGGCCGCATTACATTTTATCTTGCCTAAGCCTTATTTTCATCCGGCTAGAAGTGGCCGGATGCTCTATGCGTCCTTATTTTCATCCGGCTAGAAGTGACCGGATGCTCTACGTGTCTTTTCGGTAGGTACCATTTCTTCCCTTCTCATCAGTCCCACAAGTTCTATCTTTTTTGAATTTTGATGAAGAAAGTAGAACTTCTGTGTCTTGTTGTTGAGGACAGACGGCGCCAAATGAAACGAAGTATTCATTCTTATCCAGTTCGATCTTCCTTACTATCCTATGTTACCTGGTTTCGATCACAAGTTTCGTAAGGGAGAGAGGGAGAGAGAGAGCCTTTTGCTAGAATCGAGCGTAAGTCTGATTGTCAATTATAGCGTATCTTATTTCATGGGGGTACACCCTTATTTATAGTGTTTGCACTTGATCTCATGCCATCAGCCTGTCCTTTTACATGTATAAGTATAATTTTACCCCTTTTTAGCAGCTTTGGCCGGTCACAGGCGACCGGCCGCATTACATTTTATCTTGCATAAGCCTTATTTTTATTCGGCTAGAAGTGGGCGGATGCTCTATGCATCCTTATTTTCATCCGGCTAGAAGTGGACGGATGTTCTACGTGTCCTTTTCGGTTGGTACCATTTCTTCCCTTCTCAGATAGTATTTGTGAACAATTTGAGAATAGAAATTGATTTGAGTTGTGAATGATTTGAGGATAGATAAAAAATTATTAAGTGGAGAACTAACTTTTGAAATTCTTGGGTATAGTAGTTGAAAATAAGTTGAGTAACAATTGATGAGATGAGTAGTAAATAAGTAAATGAATCCTAGAAATGGATAATGTATTGATGGGTGATTATGACTAGAAAGATTAAGAAGATAGACAATGAAATAATGTTTGACTATTTGATTGTGTGAATTGAGGTGGGAGGTGGAACTTGATTTGCTAGCGATCAAGGGAAACCGAACACGAATTGGGGTGGATGGATAGTTCAACACCAATGCTGATCGCATAGGGTTGAATGACTCTTGAAGCTCCCTATAGTGGCCATAAGTAATCACACTAGTAATAGGTAAAACTAACATAAATTGGAAATTTGAGTTGGATTGAGCTTTCAAAATGAATTTCCCAAATTGATTTTGACACAAATGGTTTTCTTCAAACTTGAGAATGAGGATCGGTTTTGAAACCGCTCCCACGGGTGCTAGTGGATCTTTCATGGCTATGCACCGGTATCGGGTCAAAACCATGGAGGTGAAGCTAGTTGTGAGTCGGTGGAAGTGATGATTAGTTTATAAACCATTACAACGGACGAGCAACGGTACTAAGTGACCGGTAGGTCGTTTGTAGTGTTTGTTTTGTATTTTTTCCAAGGGCCGCCGGATATGAGTAATCCGGTTAGGGAAGAGTACCCACTTTGGAGCCTAAGGAATCTCTAGATGTGCAAATGAATTTGATCGGAATGAAAGGACCGTAGAGCCAGAAAGCGTAAGTGCTCAATGTCATGACGGCCGTGAACTAGAAAGCGTAAGTGTTCAAACGTGACCGGTACCTGAGGGATCACTCGATATGGGAGAGGACTGTTGTGCCTTCTTTATCTACGGATGGACCCCATGAAGAGTTTTGTACAAGGATATTTTTGGTTGCTATGCATGCTGTGACATGTTGTTTGAATGTATGGTGTGTATTGAATCAGACTATTGGAGTCTGATAGGTTATATAGAGATTATAACCTTAGTATTGAGTACCTTGGTGACTAACAATCTTATACTTTGTGGGCAAAGTTCTTTAAGGGGGGTAGATTGAAATACCCCGAACCTAATTAGGGTGATTAAATTACTATAACATGATATTTGAGGGCCTAATAGTGCCTAAATAATTTTGGTAAACAAAATAAATCCAAAAGAAAAGAGAAAAATGCCTAAAAAGCGAAAAACGCTAAATTGAGCGTTATGTGACCGTAGGAGGAATACGACCTCGACAAGTGTCTTAGATGGATTTACAAGGCTTAATAAGGCCTAATTAATATATGGGAACAATTCCCGAAGAAAATGAATCCATAAAACGAATTAAAAACGCTAATAAAGCTTTAGCGCACATTTTTTGAGAAAACCCAAAACGTGACTTTGAGTGGTCAAATGAACCCGTAAAAATTATAGTTAAATAAATAACTATAATTAAACATTAATGGGAGCTTAATAACCAATAAAATTAAAGAAACGAGAAAATTCCGGAAAACGGGCCCGGTTAGTGAATAGTGCTAAAACCGGATAAATTAACGAGTGTTTTCTGTAAAAGACAAAAAATGCTCCAGCATGGGTATATAGTGGGGCCGGGTTTTAGCTGGTAATCAGCCCACTCACACACTCGCACTTGGCTAGCTAATTAATTCAAGAGTTAAAAAGTCAAAAGAGGAAAAGTATAAAAAGCAAAAATACCTCTCTCCTCTCATTTCCCTCTTCTCTCTCTCTTTCTTTTTACTTTCCCCCACCGTGAGCCCTCTTCTTCATCCCCCTTCTACTTGTGATTTTGAGCTTCACCAAACAGCCATGGCTTCTCCACCTTCTCTCCCTTGTACAAGCTCCATTAAAGCTCCAAATGCAAAATAAATTACATATTCTTCTTCTCTCTCATCATCCTCTATCTTTCTCTCTTTTAAAAATATGAAAATGATGAAGTTTATATCCATGGGTTTTCCCATTTGAAGAGAAAAGGGCATTAAATTGAAGCTTGGAGCCTCCTCTCTCTCCTGAGGTAAAAAGATTCATCAAAAATCCTCATTTTCCCCATCTTCTAGTGTTAGCCGATTTTCCCCTTTGGTAATGCCTTGTTTTTCTCTCCTTGTGGAGCTTGGTTTCAACCCTCCAATGGTGGTGGAACCCCTTCTTGATTCAAGGGTTAAACCCCTCTTTAAAAGCTCCAAAGGTAAAACCTAACTTTTGTGCTTTAAGCCCTTAATTGGGTTAGTTTATTTCCAAGGGTTTGGGATTTTAATTATGTGTATTTTGTGTCCTTTGAATGTTGGGAATGGAGTTTGGCAACTCTATTGCCCACTTGACCGAAATGGAGAAGAGGAAGAGGAAGAGGAAGAGGAGAATTAAAAGGGAACTTGGAAATCTTAAGGTAAGAATTCCACCTTAAGGTTTATTTTGGTTGTTTTAGAACTTGGGATGGGTAATTAAAGTAATGAAACCAAAAACATGTGCTAGTAATGTGTTTGGTCGATATTTCAGAGAATTTGTGAACTAGTGTAGATTTAAGGGCCTAAGTGCCATAAAATTTGAGTTTATGAGCTATATTGTCGATGTGGTGAATTTTGGTTGAGCTTGAGTGCTAGTAGGACCCTTGTACGGGTGTGGCTAGTTTAGGATTGATTGTGGTGAAATTAGTGAATTTGGACATGCTAGGTTTATGGGGAGGTTATGGCAAAATTTCGGTAGGAAATAAGCGTTTTAGGTGACCTTGGCAATGGGAGAACTTAGGTATTCATTGGGGTATAGTTTAGTGAATTGGTAACCTTGGAATGGTAAAAGAAGAATGGAGTATAGAAGGTCAAGAATGTAGCATATGACAAATGAGGAACTTAAAAATGCTAGAAATAAGTTTGTGTGCAAGACTTAGGAAAATGAGAGTTGGACTTGGGTTTTAGAAGTGAAAATGTCTAGGAATGATTTGGTATTCATTAAGTGATTTGGTAAGGTTGGTAGGAGGTAGAAACTATCAAGAGCAAGTAGAAATGCAAAAGGGTGCAAAATGCAAGAATGTGAGAATTGAAATTTGTGAAAATGGGCAAGAATTGGAGTAAGGATTTGACCAGGGATTTGATGTGGTTTAGAGCATGTTTTTAGGTGTTAAAATGTGTAGAAACTTGTGGAAAGATTAGGGAATGATTAAGTGCGAATTAGGGGTTGAAAATTGACATTTTATAAACTTTTTAGCAGGGTCCGGCACTTAGGGGTCGCACCAAGTCCCGGACCGGTCATAAAAATGCGCTGAGAGTGAACACAGGAATTGGTCCGGGAATTAAGTCCAGGACCAAGTCCCGGACTAGGTAGAAAAATCAGCCGAAAGTTATGTTTATAGTTGGTCCGGGACTTTGGGTCCGGACCAAGTCCCGGACCACCCCTAGAATTCAACGTGAGTGTTTTAAAGGGCTTTAAACATGGGGGATTGAATGGTATTGGTTTTAGATGATGTTTAGGAGTTCTTTGGTGACCTTTAAAGGTCTTAAGAAGTGTAAACAAGTTTGAGAAGTGGTTGAGAAAGTTGTAAGTTTAAGAACACTTAAGTAAACCGAGATAACGGGATAACGGGGTAAGTACGGGAGTAGCAATTATGTACGTACCATAACGCCTTAATATTTAAAGAACCATTTGACATGTAATCAGTGGTTCAAGAGTAAGACACGGGGAACAAGTGTGAACCGAGGAACGTGAGAACACCCGGTAAAGTTAACCCCGGTGAAAGGTATGATTTTCTCATGCCCTGTATCCTAACTTGGTTACTCTGATTTGTGTGCTTGTTTGATTGTGTGATCACCTAACAAGATAAAAGCACGAATCGGATTGCTGCACCTTGTAGTGCTTGTTTGTATTTCTCTTGTTGGATTGTCGATTAAATTGAAGTTTGTATAATTCATAAAATGTGCATTGTGAATGAATTGCTTGAATGTGATTGTGTATCGTAGTGTGACTCATAGTTGAGTCTTGGTTGAGTAGTGACTCATAGAAAGAGTCAAGTTGCTAATTAATAAAAACATGGAAGCACACTAAAACTAACGAACCGAGAAACAATAACGTAAACCTATAAACTCTCTAGAACATGGGAGAATTGTACAGGAATTAGCAAACTCCCAATAACGGTTAGAGAACCGAATTGACTTAATCCACAAAACAAATAATGGTGGAAGTATTAAGTAACCTCTTTTTAGAGGATTGATGAGTGTTCAAACTCGAACCTTGAGAGAAATTAAGTACGGTAAGGGATCACCAAACCCCTTAGAAAAATAGTCGAACCCCTAATGAGAGGAACCGACTAAAATGAACAATGTCCCGAACATGAGAGTATTCGATAAGTTGGGTAAAACCATAAATCTTAGAATACTAGACATTAAGGAATTCCCTAAGCCAATAGACGTTATCGAGAGAGATACCTCTAGGCTAATCCTTGAGATTGTGAAATGACTCCGAGAGTGGAGTTTTGGGAATTTGAGTAGTCCGGTAGAGAACCGGACATTTGAGAATTTGAGGAGCTAAATGCATAGCTCCTTTTGTATTTGTAAGCCTGGTGGTGGGTCTTGTGTATGACCCTGCCTGGAGGTCATGGCAAAGACTTAAAAGATGCCTTTGAGTATTGAGAATTGATTTGAGAACTTGAGTATTTGAGTATTGATTTGAGTATGTGAGTATTGAGAATTGAGTTATAACTTGAGAGACTTGAGAGTTTGAGTTTGAGTGGAGAATTAAGTTGAGTTTGGTAGGACTTGTTAAGATTGTGAGTAAGAGTACCCAAGAGAGTGGGTAAGACAATGAGCAATTGAGTAAGGCATAGTAAGTAGAAACCCACAAGCCTAAGTAAAGAACATATTAAATAACCTTTTGATGTGTGTGTGTTAGTGTTTGTGTTCTTCATTGAACCTTGAATGTGTTGACATACATATATAATGTATTGTTGCCTTGCATGCTGTTTGAAATAAAATGAATCGCATGCTCTTGACCAAATAGTCGGCGTACCCTCGTTAGCACACGGATATGCGAATTTCATATGCAGCAATTTTGCTAAGCCCCTAGGGGCACCGTTTTGATTTTAGGAACATCGAAGCCGAATACCGTTCGAGTGTAGGACGGGATGCCATGTGAGCATGGGTAGTTGTTTAGGAAGTTGAATTTGTTTTGTATTGTGGAATTGTAAGACCGACATGTGGTCATTAAGATTGGGACTCGTAGTAGATACTCGATATAGAATGTAATTGAAGTTGTATTGTATAATATGGGATTGAGGTTGTATTGGTTGAGACTTGATTAAGTAATGGAAGTAACGTTTGTATAGTGTACTCGGTATAGGACCCATCAACCGATATTGTATTTGATTGTTGTAATTGAGTTGGGATTGGCCTTGTTAGCCACGTGGGTGACTAACGGCATTGTTTCACCCCGGTTCTATTGGAATTTCCGTTGCTTGTGTATTGGTAATGAAGACGGGTTAGGAGATAATGGTTTGTTTACCGGTAGGGGTGTTACACCTGATCCTTGGCAATATGAGCACCTTGTGTGTATGTGGGACGACTGTCCATTGTGAGTTAATTCGGGCTGCCCTAACCTGTCACCCAACAATGTTAATAATAAGTATGATGATGTACAAGGGCCTGGGAGGCCGGATGTAAGTATAACAATGTATATCGTTCGCTAAAAGCGACTACGTGTTTTATCACACTCGATTATTACCTATTGTTTATGTAAATCTTGCTTCTGAATTGTAGTGAATGTATTGGTGATTATTTACATTATTTACAGTACTCATTATAAATTGTAAAATGGTACAACGTGAAATCAATCTAATGATAAGACGGTTAAACGACTTAAGTGACCTAAAAGGTCTAAAAATCATGCCTAGCATACTCAGCGTTTTGCTGAGCCTTTACGACAACCATTTACAGGACATTGATCGCGTTGAATCCGGAGTGCGGGACCCCGGGTAGAGAGGGCTTTTATTTTTGTTTACCACACTTAGACCTTTGTCTATATTACGATACTGTTGTAAATATTCGAGAATGGTTTGACGCTCACTTGTCATATGTTTAAACTTTGGACTTAGAATGGTGTAGTAGTTGTAGTTATCTCGTTCATCATTGCGGATTATTATTATCGTTGTTATTGTTATATTTCGTTTCTGCTTCTTTACTCACATGGGTGAGTAATGGCATGTGACACCCGAGTGAGGACGATTGTCGTTTAATTACCGCTGTGACATGTTTTAAATTTATGCTACAAGTGAGTTAATACGAGATTACCGAGTGGGGTGTTACAAAAAGTGGTATCATAAATTCACGCACTTAGGTTAAAACGACTCGAAATAAGACATAAATAAACTAATTAGAGGAAAAACGACTTCAAGGGGTAATGAAAGTAATTGAACCCTAAATAAGTCGAATACCCAGCCCCCAAACCTGAACTCTCCTTTGCTAATTTGATCTAGGTTAAAATTAGGTGGTGACTCTAATTAGGTTCCAGTGATCTAACTTAGGACTAAGTAATTAGTGTTTTATGACATACTTATTAAGCTTAGGTTATAAGTGGACCTAAAACCCGATCAGACCCTAATCAATTCAATTCAACAAAAGGGTAGTGGTTCAAAAATCGAGGCTCACTGTTGGCGAAATATGTGACTACTTCTACAACTTATGCAGTGTACCTATCGTTTTGCGGGATAGTGGAATTGTGGGGTTGTCGAACTCTTGGGGACCTTGCTGTAGTTTAACTGATAGTGTAGTAAATTGACTGAGAATTCTAATTAGACTACTAAACAAAAACTTATCACTTTTTAAGAGAAATTATGGTTTAAAACTTAACTTAGACAAAACAGTAGTAAAAACAATTAATCAAAACAGAAATAATAACAGTTGTAAAACTCTTTGTTTTTAAGGAAGCACCCTAGGTTGTTCTGCTTACCTATTTCATCCAATTATATTAATATAAACTTCCACCATTTTAGCAATAAACTCAGGAATCTTAATTAGTTCATTGACCGGTCCTTGTACAATAAACCCTGATTAACTTAAACAACAAGCCGCAATCTTTGCCCAAGTTATTATAAATTAATCGCTTTATTACCAATTCCTATTGGAGACAGATTAACCTATAGGTGAGACACGCTTCTAGTCGTTAACCTGATTTGACTTCTTTTGTCTAGAACCTTGTCTTAGCACCGCATTTGAACAAGAGAACTACAAATATCACTTTAATAATTGGCCTGAAGATTAAAGCGCATTAAGGACAAGAATCAAAATATTGCTTAAATAGATTATAGTGGGAAGTCTACATAACACAATTATATAAAATAGGCTTGCTTCCCAACCTGTGAGGCTAAGGCTATTACTCGCACATAATTATAAAAACAGACATCATAAATAAGATAGACATTAAAACAAGGTAGAGTTAAGGAAAGAAAGAACTGTCTTTGGGGAGAGATGTTCCTCTTCCGGGCTTGTCTCCGTGACTATGCCGACCTCAAAACAATAATAAACAAGTAGAACGAAGAATAATGAACAAACAGGCAAAATTTGGTCATGTCCGTGTGGGGCTGCGTAGACGCAAATGCGGACACAAATTAGGACACGGCCTGGTTTTGTGTAGATCGTCTTCTTCGTCTGGTTTTCTGGAAAATGGAAGAGTTAGGCTTATTTGGTGATGGGAAATGATGGAAATAAGTGGAGATGTGGATGTATGGAGGGAAAATGGAATTTGGGTGGAGGAAGTGTGATTTGGAGGTGAACGTGAGTGATTTGGAGAGTTGAGTTATGGTGAACGATCGATCCTTTTCTGATGAAGAAGCAGTGGGTTTATATAGAAGAAAGGAGGAGGAAGAAGACAGGGCTGGAGCACACGTGAGGAATTTAAGGAGTGCGGCGCCTGATATTGCTGATGGGGTAGATGGATGTGTTTATAGGCGCCGCAAATGAAGAAGGAAATGGAGAAAACGGCGCCGAAAGAAAATTAGTCGCGTGAATTCTTGATCTGGGCTACGTTTACACGCGTCCTTGTTTGCGTCCGGCCATATATGGTCGGACACATTTGTGAATGTAAATGCCCGCGCGATGTGTGTCCTTGTTTGTGTCCAGCCATATATGGTCGGACGCAAACAAGGACGCAAAGGTGGACGTGTATATTTCCTTTGCAAAATTCGATAGGCGCCAGATTCTTCATTTTAACTCCGTGTCACTCGCCGTTTGTTGCGTTGGAAAGCTTGTGAAATAAACTATGTGATTCCAAGACTTTTTCCTGTATTTGATACATAAAATCTATCAGTTCATATCAAGACATAAATCTTAGGAAAAACATACGATAAGTGAGTAATATTATCCTGAAAGTAAGTAAATATAAGGTAAATTAAACCCTTAAATGCCTATGTATTTCTCACTTATCAAACTCCCCCATACTTATCTTTTGCTTGTCCTCAAGCAAATCTTTTTGACATAATGTTTAAACAAGTTAAACAGACAATAATCAAGTAAGGAGAGCATAGAAGAGGTAATTGCCAATCTTTTCAGATTTTAAAAGGGTATTAATAACATTATATTTCTTAAATATATTTCTCCATTTCTGAGAATAACCCTGAAGTCCTATAAAAGAAAGAGGCAGTACCATGAGAATTCTGCTTTTAACCCTGAGCCAATCCACCATTTTTCTTTCACATTTCCTTGAACGACAAGGGGCATGAAGTAAAATCTTATTCCATTAAACCTTTCAATGCCACAGACTCATGCTCCATAATGAAGAAATTTGTATCATTTTGGTGCAGAATACAAAGATACTTCAATTTTGAAGTTCATTTTTCTTTTACCTCGGACTTTTCTCTCCACCCTTGTAGCGGTTTTGGGTCTACTATCTCAGATACCGTGTACCTTAGGTAGCCGGGTGATGAAGCACCCCTAAGAACTTAATAACCGAGTGGACGAGGCCTGTTTTGGATCAGAATATGCCTGTCTGGATCAGAGGAGTACCTTGCCTTGTTCTTTTTCCACCGTTTCATTCCAATTTAAATACAGGCTCAAAGTTAAAAACAAAATTCAAATGATATTTTCTCAGAATTTTTTAGCATTGAGTAAGGATCAGAGTGATACAAACAGTTAATAATTTTTTTTGTACCCTTTAAACCTGTTAATACCGGCATTACTCCCTCTATGGCTCCTTTTTTTATTATTAATCACTTAACAAAATTAAACACAATGTCGAAAAGGAGAAAAGTTAAGAGCAAGCTTCTGATTACTATTTCTCCCCCACACTGGAACCAAAGCAATGCCCTCATTGCATAGAAAGAATTAAAATAACAGGGCATGCAAACTACCTGGGTAATGATCATAAAGCAAAAAGCAATATGAAATATTGAAAATTTAAAGCAGGGTATAGATAGTGTACTCCCTAGAGTTTTGCAGAGTATGTAGAGTAGCTCCCCCACACTTGAGTTCAGCTGTAGGAATGTATAAGATGTTCCTGTAATGAATATTCTAAACAGCCAGAAGAACTCAAATTAATTCTCCTCTTTTTCTCTCCTCTCTTTTTTTATTTTACTATATATCTTTTAACATAAAATAAGATACAAAATATAAGCACAATAGAGAATTAAAAGATAGATAGTAGGGTGCCTCCTACCAAGCCGCCTATCTTTATGGTCTTTGGCTAGACCATACCTGAGTGTTTTAAGGTGTGACTGGATCTTTGAGAAGAAGCGTAGAAGCGTCTTTGTTGTCTAACGTGGTTCCCAGAAATAATTTTATTTGAGCACCATTCACTTTAAACGATCCTCCTTTTTTATTTTCCAATTCCGCTCCATAAGGAGAGGTGGATATTATTGTAAATGGTCCAGACTAGAAGGATTTTAACTTACCTGGGAAGAACTTAATTCTGGAATTATAAAGAAGCACCTGATCTTCTGCTTTGAATTCTCGCTTGGCAATCATCTTATCGTGCCAACGCTTGGTCTTCTCTTTATAAATCACTGTATTCTCATATGAGTCATTCCTAAGTTCTTCTAGCTCAGTCAATTGGAACTTCCTTTTTTCACCGGCTTGTTGTAGATCAAAGTTCAACACCTTCAGAGCCCAATAAGATTTATGCTCTAATTCCACAGGCAAGTGGCATGCCTTCCCAAAAACTAGTTTGTAGGGAGACACGCTAATAGGTGTTTTGAAGGCGGTGCGTTATGCCAAGTGCATCATCCAATTTAAGGGACCAATCTTTTCGAGAAGCTCTCACCGTCTTCTGCAGAATCCATTTCAGTTCTCTATTTGTTATCTCAGCCTGACCATTTGTTTGAGGATGGTATGGTAGAGCAACCTTATGTCGGACTCCATATTTCTTCAGGAGAGCATCAAACTGGCGATTGCAAAAGTGAGATCCACCATCACTGATTATTGCTCTAGGAACACCGAATCGAGTGAAAATAATTTTCTTTATGAACTTCATCACAACTTTACCATCGTTAGTAGAGCAAGCAAGGGCTTCCGCCCATTTAGAGACATAATCGACTGCTACTAAGATGTATAAATTTCCAAAAGAATTTGGGAAGGGTCCCATAAAATCAATCCCCCAAACATCAAATAATTCAACTTCTAGCATATTGTTCAAGGGTAGTTCATGGCGGCGAGAAATGTTACCTTGTCGTTGGCACCGATCACAAGTAGACACAAAAGCATGACAGTCTTTGTAAAGGGTGTTCCAATAGAAGCCGGATTCAAGTACCTTAGCAGCTGTACGGGTAGCACCATGATGTCCGCCGGTTTCTCTAGAATGGCAATGGAGAAGGATATTTCGGATTTCCATCTGTGGGACACATATTCTTATAATTCCATCTGCACAGATTTTGAAGAGATATGGATCATCCCATAAATAATGTTTTGACAATTGAAAGAA